>JAPMUY010001504.1:50000-165000 GCA_026901105.3 Galaxias olidus
GAGCACTGGCATACACACATAAAAACACCTCATTCATGAATGCCAGTGATCTCTGAACTGACAATACTAGCCTAACTAATAAGAGCTTGTAATATATACTATATATATATATATATATATATATATATATATATATATATATATATATATATATATATAACTATGTGTACATGTTTTTTCTTTGGTGTAGTAGGAAGAGATGAGGAGAGAGCATGGGATACTGAAGATAGCTGAGGTGGAGCAGGTACATCATGAAAGTTTCATGAACTCACACAATCTCCGTTGGCGATTTATTCACATGGTCACACATTCACAGGCACAGGCCCAGGCACACCCACGCACACACAAACAGAAACTCTCAAAAGAGACACTAACACATATGTGTCCAGACGGAGATGCTAAAAGTTGTCTTAGGAGTTGAGATGATTAGGTAGAGCTCTCACAAGGGGTGAAGTTCCCAGTTCCCACAGCCTTATCCAGTGACTCTCCGCCTGCCAAAGGTATGTGGTGGGTCAGGGAGCCTGACTGGCACAAACAGCGACAGGGGGTGGGGGGGGGTTGGGGGGGGGGTGATTAAGGGGGAGGAGGGGGGGACTGATCTTTATGACAGCCAAAGTCCTGGAAACCTGCCGCACTGCTCCATGTTAGCTTATATAAGCCTCCTCTAATATACCTTGAGATATCCGCTCGGCTACTGCTCTTACTTACTTACCCTACGTTATTTCGGGGATCTGTGTATTGTTTTTCTTTTTCTTTTTTTACATCACGGTATGCCGTTGAGCTCCTGCAAGTTCCTCTGGGGTTCTTATCACACCAGTAGTAAGTGAGTGAGTCAGTGATCACAATATCAAAAGGGCTCGGTCAGGCCAAACGTTTCACAAAAGTGTTTCACATGCAAGACCACGTCGACACGCCAGTTGTAATGACGTCACCACACTTGGCATGGTACCCATACACTTGGGGGGGTTTCTCGCTCTGTGGACGTCGAGAGACGTAATGCCTGCAAATGCCGGCACATAGTCAGACCTATGACCCTTCAGACGACCATAAACGACATTCATGCCTTCTAATTGGTCAATTCATAAGCCAACACTTTTAGCAGATGTCTCCTATTGTTCACGCTCAGTTAAAAAAATACATCCTTAATCTTAGACAAAGATTGTATGGAGTAGTAGGGAATAGTATAAGATGTATCGCATACCTCTGATTATGTTTTGTTCTATGCACTAAAAACATTTATTATGAATTTTGAGTGCAACTGTGATCTCAAATCTCACGGTGATATGTAGTTACAAGCTTAATACTTGATGAGCTGCTAGCTAAGACTAACTTCATGCAGATGGGCAGTTATGGTAAGTTGTAGTGGTAAATCATGATTTGAAAACAGCATTTGGCTGTTATTAAATAGGAATTTAAGTCAATGCTACACTATCATTGCATGTGTGAGCCTGACTGCAATGTTTAGTGAAATCCACTGTTTTGATCCTGCACTGGATTGATATGACCCATACAATATGGTAAGAACATGTTTCCCAATTGCTTGATCAAAAATAACGCCAAACTGTGCTAGTCCCAATGCTTGACCATGACTGGGCTGCCAGAATAACACAGTAATTACTATTTTTATTAATACCTATTCTTGCAGTCTTGTTCAAAATATCAGCGATTGATGGTGATGATGATGTCGTGACGCAACGGAAAGCATATACGTTTATGGGTCCTATTCTATTACAATATACCCAAAATATACGCCAGGTCGTTAAACCAAGGTTATTTGTCGTATCTATGTCCTTGGTCAGTTACATTGTCTTAATTTCTGCATGCATTCTCTCCAGTGCCAAGGCGGCTGATTGAAATAATAAATATTATTTAGAAATAACCTGCTTATTGCAGTTAATTAATCTAAAAGTTAATCGGCTAGGGTGTAACCCCAAATGTTTTTTGACAAAAATTCTGAGAACACAATTTGTCACTTTGGCGATGACAAGTTAAACACTTGCGCTGTTGAAATACAATGCCAATTATTTTAAACTGACATGTTTACCCAATCCAAGCTAATTAAAATGACCAAAGAACAACGTCTGTAGTCAGAGTGTGAGTGCTTGCAGGGCGCACGGAGAGGAGTGAGCATGGGTCACTCCCCGCTGTCAAAGGCCCGCGCTCCCCAACTTGCGGCTTCAGGACTGCCGAGCTCTGCGCGCGGACCGACTGCTAATCACTCTGTCTACCTACTCTACCTCTCTACTCTGAAGAAACAGTCTGACGTTACGTCAGACTCGGGTAAAAAGTGCAGGGCAAGCAAGTCAGCGTCTAAGGAGCTATTCGTAGGCATTGCTGCCAAACCAGGCTTTAGACTGTTCATAGATCAGCGACCAATGCCATTAAAAAGCAAAACTTTTAAAGCAGCAGCATGTGGTAAGTCAATATTTTATTGGAAGATTTCTCGGATGGATTTTTTGACCGTTTTCTTCACATGACAGGTCTCCGTCACTGGCACTATTGCGCAAAGACAACTGTGAAACGGTGTGAAAAATATAAACGTAGGCTTGGTTATTACAGCCTCGTTGAAAAGACCATGGCATGACGAATCATTATAGATTTTTAATTCACTTAAATGTGTAATTTTTTCTTCGTTTGATTCTTGCTCATCTCAAAGCAACATGCCTCACGCTCGTAATAGGAACCCTAGCCCCATCCCAGAGGTAACGTGGGATACGGGATTGAAGGAGATGAATGAAACTTGGAAGGGAGCTATCGCCTGTCTTGGGGTGGCTGTGTTCTTTGTCATGACCATTGGGATCATATATTGGCAAGTGGTGGACCAGCCAAACAAGAACTGGATCCTAAAAGGTAGTTTTAGCGGACTAATATGGGAGAGAAGAACCCATTCTCTGGTCATTCAAACACTGACAGAAGATAAGACTTATGTGGAGATTGACGTGGGGATTGTTGGGAACGCCGACATTGAGGTGCCATTTATCAGGAACTTGTGCTGGTTAAATAAAACCGAATTTTGTTATACTTGGGATTCGGTGGCGGATGTGAAGATCTCCCTGGAGGTGAACGAGGAGACGGAGACGGAGTGTTATAGTATGACCTGGACACCGGTCCACTGTAATGTGGAACTAAAGGTACAGTTTCTCTCTCTGTCCAATAGGGGAGACCGGGGGCAATTCTAACGATTTCTGGTTTTGAAGTCATTACTCAAAAACCTCTTCAACTATTTGGATACAATTATTTATGTAGGTAACTTGTATCTGTGTTCAATTTGTTGACACTCTTTTAATGTATTTACAAGCACTGTTATAGTCACAATATTGATTCAAACAAGTCAAATCTTACATCTGCCCCCATGTGAAAGGGCGATTTTAACAGCATATGGGGACCATTGTAACAACACACATAACACCTTCATAAAAATACCAAGGACCAAAATTAACTGCCAAGAATATAGATATATAGTTAAAACAATTGAATATATATTGAACAATTCATTACAGTTTAATTAAAATTGTATAATGAATCATATAATTATATAAATATAAAAACAATTTATAATGAATAAGCAACAGAAACTGCATCACACAAAAAAGGATTTCTCCCTCATCAACATTAAAAAGTCAGTGTAGCTGACAACAAAATGAAGTGAGTCACAAACCATTTGACCAAAAACATCTCAATTTGATAATTCATAGAATTGCCAATACTCCCAATCAGCTAAATGTATCTCTAGAATATATAATGCAGACAAAAACAATAAACAAAAAAACTGGAAAACGGACAATATGGGTACACAATCGCATGGGAGTCAAAACAAACGGGGAAACTCTTATTCTCTTATCTTATTCTAATAATTTTTTGAAGAGAGGTATGCAGGGCACATCTCAGTTGCTTTCACAGTTGTGGCTCAATTTGTATTTGTTTCCATCTGTGCAAAAGACTTAACCACTGGACTATGCCACAGAACAGAAAATATAATGGCACATAAATCAGTTTTTTTTAAATTATTAACCAAAAAGAAATCTATTTGGATGTTGTCTCTGAGCCGGGCACCATTTTGATGTTGCTGGGGTCAATTGTAACACAGCTTTACAATTGCCCCCAACCATACCACCTACGAATGTTAAATGCTAAATGGTAGACAACAGAATGATCTTCTAAACTATTCATATTTAAATGCATATAAATAAAAGGTTAAGACAGTATGAGGAAAATACTGTAGATGGAAAAAAATATTTTCAAACCTCAAAAAGGAGCTTGGTCAGAAAAACTTTGACAAGTATGAGTCATCAGTTGGTCATTTGGCATGCATAAAAGGATCACCACAGAGCATGTGCATAATACGTTTCATGATTCTGTCTCCTTTCTGATTGGTGCAATTTGAGATGTTACCATTGCCCCCTGTCTCTCCTACTCCAAAGCTCAACAAAGATAATGGTGAAAGTCATAATACACAACTGTGAGCCTAAATTTACCTTATGGTTGTACTTAAGAAAATGGTTTTGTTTGGCTACTTGGTGATTTATTGAACCTTTTATGCATGCATTTGTTGAGTCTAAAATAATACTATTTAAAATATATTTGTTTACCGCAGAAATAATCGTCATAATTATAAAATGTTTACCTTGGATGGATATAAAAAAAAAATGATTTTTTTTAGCTGTATTAATGCTTTTCTGGATATGCATTTGATTTCAACCTATTCAACTTTTGCATGTAATTGTGTTATCATCAAATAATTTCAAATCATTGAAAGTCGTTGGATTTGTGTAGACCTATATGTGCATTGTGAGCTACTTGCTGTACTTTGCCTTATAATCTTAAAGGGGAATTAATCACTCTGATATTTTAAAAGCTTAATCCATCCATTGGAACATTCTTCGACATAAGTCTGAATGTTTTAAAGTGGCATGACTGGTTCCAGTAATTCTACCCTTTTGTGCCACTTTCAAAATCCAACCTGTCTAATACTTCTCATGTGACTATACTTGGCATTTATTTATGTATTATAGACACTTCTGCTAAGCAGGGGTTAGTTACAAAGATGATTTGTCAAAGAACTCCATGTACACAATTGAGCTTCATTCATTATGCTATAAAGAACTACTGTAAGAATATTTATGTATATTTGGATGTGATTTATTCAGGGTAATGTTCTTGACAATATTCAATTTAAACATTGTTGATTGAATTTTGCATAAATGTTTTGCATACATTTGTGTTGTTGTGTAATACAAAACAAATGTGAATACTGAAAATATATAAATTAGATTAGATTAGATTCAACTTTATTGTCATTATGCAGAGTACAAGTACAGAGCCAATGAAATGCAGTTAGCATCTAACCAGAAGTGCAAAATACAGTAATACCCATATATACAGTGTATCCCACTTGATGACACCTCCTTTGGCCATGTATGTGACCTCAACCAGTATTTTATTTATTGCATTGCCTATACATTATGTTTTTATACATACACATATACACATGTTTGATCAATTTGGTCTCTGCCTTCTGTTATCACCCTCTCCCTCCACTTCCTCTTCCTCTTCCAGTCCACTCTTGATCATCCTAACCTGTCTATGATTCTCCCTGGCTGACGGTGTGTGTGTGTGTGTGTGTGTGTGTGTGTGTGTGTGTGTGTGTGTGTGTGTGCGTGCGTGCGTGGGTGCGTGCGTGCGTGCGTGCGTGGGTGGGTGCGTGCGTGTGTGTGTGCGCGTGCGTACGTCCTCTTCTCTCACCACCAGGACTGCTTCTCTATGACCAACGTGTCATGGTACGGCGGTGCCAGTGTGCAGGGCCAGAGCTGGCCCATCAATGACCAGAACGCCACAATGCAGCCGTTCACGGTCAGTGACCTGAGGAGCAACCCCTCTGGCTACGGCTCCGCCCTAGAACGCTACTTCCTGGGCTCCTCAGGTGAGACCATGTCTCCACGGCAACAGAAGAGGTGCATAATATCATATATTAAATAACATGGGAGGAATCTCCGTATTCGATATAGGATCAGCCCCGATCTGATGGGGCAAGGTTAGAATGGAGGCAGGGAAATCGGATGCCAGACGGGCGGGGCATCAGCTGTGACTCCCAGAGCCAGAGGGAAACCCCACAACCACTGTTGTGTCCCCATGCTCTCTCTCTCTCTCTCTCTCTCTCTCTCTCTCTCTCTCTCTCTCTCTCTCTCTTTCTCTCTTATGGGTTTGTTTGTGTCTGAGAGATGTCCCTCCCACACCGCTGTCATCTCTAGTACCATCATCTCCAAAACAAGCCAATCAAAACTGTGGCCAGTTTATGTAACTCTCGACGGTTTGCGGTCTGCCCGTTTACTAATCGAGAGATCACGCTACAAAGGGCACGCAACCACCTTGTGTCTTAAATTAACTTGGAGGGACACCGCTGTAATTGCCCTTTGTTGCTATTAAAAGGTGTGTGTTGGATTACGGTTAAGATCTGACTGACTCTAATAACCCCAGGGTTATTTTTGTGGGGGGTGGATTTAATCAGGGGGGTGGGGGTGGCGTATAAACAGCCCAGGAGCACGCAAATGGTTAATTTGACTGTTGTGGGATGGGTTTATGTTTGTGTGTGTGTGTGTGTGTGTGTGTGTGTGTGTGTGTGTGTGCGCGCGAGCGCGTGTGTGCGTGTGTGCGTGTGTCTTAAACTGGCAAGGAAAGTGTTTTCTCTGTTGACCCTGGAGGCTTCAGACCACCGAGTCACACTATGTCCGGCATGTCTGAGTGGGCAGCTGTGCCCCAAACCCACTCGGCTCTGTTCTGTTCAGGTAAAACTATCACGTGCACATAAGCCAATGCACATAAAAACACTTATGCATATACACACACACACACACACACACACACACACACACGCACACACACACACACACACGGGGAACAGTACAGCTACTGTACATCAGAGGACATTTTTGTTGGGTCTATGCGCATGTTTGCTCTGTTTTTGTGCGAGTGTGCAAGTGTGTATTTAGGTGTGTAAGAGTTATAAAATGCATCGTGTGTGTGTGTGTGTCTCTGTAGGTTTGCATGAGGTGTGCAGCTGAAAACTTTAAAGCCTTAAGCCGTGTCCCAGACAGCTGTACCAGCCTAAATCAGAGAGTGGGTCAGGACATCAAAAAATAAAAGGCCATAATTATCATCACGGGATACAAGCAATTGCCCACCATTGTTAGCTCTCTAACCCTCTTGGGCACTCACTCTCTCTTCAAGACGCACACATACAGACCCAGTGAAGTCTTATGTAACAAAGCGAGTGGCTTAACTAAGGGAGTCGCATGACTTAAATCCCTTTTCCACCTTGTGAGAGAGGACGGCCATAATTAGAGGGAACCCTGACCCTTTGTCTCTTCGCCCCGCTTAAAAGAGAAAGAAAAACAAAAAAACACACGGCGAGTCAGTCGAGTGACAGCAACTGTTTTAAGTGTTGCTAAGTAACCACAAACAGACACATAGTGTACATACAGTGACTGATGCCCCGCAGTGACAGTATTGCCTGCGTTGGACGGCAATTTCAGAAGATGCCTTACTAGATATCTTAATGTGGAAGCTGTTTTCTTGGGGAATGTACTGCAATGTAAACAGACAAAGAAAAACGGAAACTGTCAAGCATAGCCTCTTCTACAAACATGAAATTGTGTATCACATTTCTCATATTAAGTACACTGTGAATAGTTTGTATCAATACAGACCTACACAAATCAATTTGGTGCCAAAACTAAGGGGATAATTTCAATTCATGCCACCGTCAAAAAGCCCTGTAGGTCCGAGGTAGACCCAGTTTCATGCTGACACTTAAGCTGATCATTATGAAGCTAATTGTTTTGCCTGGCCTGCCGTCCAGCAGCAGCAGCTGAATGCCGTGTCGTGGTCTGTGTTAGTAAACTGAGACCTTCCCCTGGCTACAGATAGCCATACGACTAACCTTTCACTAAGCCTTGGCACTGCCACACTGTGTACGTAGGACACGGTATATCATATTGTTTTAAAGATTTTGTAAACAAAATGTTCTTTGAAAATGATATCGTTGACATTATCCATCACCTGATGTTATTAGTATGTCTGTGGTCAGTATTACCAGCAAATCTGTTTTTATTTGTGGAAAAGTGGTCTATTTAGATTATTATTTCATATTTTATGTTTAATATGCAGTATTTTGAATTACTTGTGAGGGATACAAGGAGTTTATATCCTTGGTTGTGCTGAGCGAGAGTGTGTTTGCTGAAGAGAGAAGAGAGGGGGAGAGAAAGTAGAAAATGGAATAGAATTGTAGATTTGCTGGACACAAAATATTACTATTTTGGAATCTTTTTGTTCCATTATATATTCCTAGTATTATACGTTTTTATAATAAAAAAAAATCAGAATACAATCTTTTGTAGAACAGTAGAAGAAACATGTGTGGAGGTTGCTTGGCTAAGATGGATGCTTCCATGGAAAGTGAATTCTCTTTTTCGCCATTAGATATCTGAGTCATTTTTCTTTCTTGACGTCATAATCGAGATAGCTGCATTTATAGAGAATGAAAGGTATGATAAATCAAAGCGACTATGATATCAAGCACATTATTGTACCCTCCCACATAATTACCTTATTTTCCCTACCCTTATTTTCTTGCAGGAATATAAATTGAAAGGCTAAAGACTTGGTTCAAATCCCCTTATACTAACACAGCTAAATAAGACTGATCACTTGGCTCTTTTTAGAAGTTTCCCCAAGTCATCATTACAACTAAGGCCCTGGAATGATCTTGTGTTTTTTGTAGCAGTCACTTGAATGGTAAGTCAGTGTGTGATATCCTCTTAATAAGTATCACCTGCCTGAAAGAAAATCTGTCTGGAACCAGTACACGCAATAAAGTTGGTGTCTGTTGATATGTGTAGCTTTTGTTCTTTCACTACTCAAGCTTTGATGAAGTATCAAGGATAAGCACTGGAAATTATTCTACACACACAAATACACACACACACACACACACACACACACACACACACACACACAAACACACACATCTATTTTTATTTAACTGTCTCCTTCATCTTTATTAACAAAGTCTTACTCAATCTTTCCGTTAGTCCACCCCAAAGAAAAGATACCCCACTCTTCTTGCTCAGCTGATGGTACAGAGTTACCTGCCAAATACAACAGCAAACGAGAGTTGGGCCAGTAACCTAATTAATGATATTGAGGGGCTATATTCATCTTTTGGATTTATTCCAATTCTATGAACTTTACGTGAAGTAGATATGGTGTTTCCATACATTGACCCCATCACAAAATAGAGAACAAATAAAACCTTTCACTCTATTTTACACCAAGGGTTTGATTAAAAACCGTTGTTGGTCGTCAAAACTGTTCGTATATGATATGTAACCAAGCAGATTGCAAATCCAACTGAGGGAATGTGCATTGAAAATGTTTTTTTTTTTCCCCCAGTACTTTTTAAAAAGCAGGCTTTGAAACTTAGATGGCAGTATTTCAGCTTTGGCCATCAATCTGCTGGGATTGGGCACAGCTACTAAGTTTCCATTGTTAAGGAAACACACTTGCAGTGTTTGATTGCACATTTTTATAACCCGGGTCAGGCCTGCAAGTGTGTGGCAGGGTCGTAAATCGGGTGTAAATATGACAGGTAAAAGAGTGCAGCCCATCTGGACGGCGGCAGCAGACCGGAGTCAGACTGTTTGCCCATTCATGTGGGAGCTAGACGCCACTGTAAAGCCTGTCTGACCTCTCACAAGGTGCACGGGGTCATCTCCGGCACGACCCTTCACCCCCCTCACCACGCAGCCTCCACAGGCGGGCAGGAAGCCTAGCCCCTTTATGACTCTGTAAGCTCTGCTTTGTTTTCCTTAGATGTCTTTGGAATCGTGTAAAAGAGTGCACGTGTGTGTGCGGGGGTGGCTTCGTGGGTGAGTGGGTATGTCTTTGTGTGTGTGTGTGTGTGTGTGTGTGTGTGTTCGTGCACGTGGCCATGTGAAGGACAGAGGCCATTTGATTTGTGTGCTAGCTCAACAGCCAGAAAATCAATCCATATGTGTGTCGTATCATTCACGTCTGACCAATAAAATTCATTCACTTTCTTTTTTTTCAATCTTTTTTTTCTTCTTCTGTTGCTTTGAAGGTAAGAGGACACGGTCAGTCAGGCATTGCATTTTTGTTCTAAGGCCTTGTGGAAAATATTTCGGGGAAGCTAGGGGTATTTAGGGAAATGTTCTAAAAATAAAAGAGACCCATACACGCTAGCGGCTTCCCCTTAAATCTATCAGTGCCCCACCTTGACCTTTAATGTCTCCTAAATTCCACTAAACGTGTTATTGGTTTATATGTCTGTCTAGGCTGCCGTCCGTTATATGTCAAATCTAATTTAATCAGAATTTATTTTGCATATTCGAGTTAATGGATGTAGACTAAATATCTTTTGAGACGGATACTCTGCAGATGAGTGGCTTATAACAACGATTGATATGTGCAGCCAGTAAACTCCTATCTTAAGTCTCCAGTTTGAAGGACTTTCTTAATTCCTACTGAATGTTAGGTGTCTGGACGGTTTTATTCATGTTTTTACAATTGTCTTACCTTCAGTAGGAATGTTGATCGATTCTCCAGCACTTGGTAAAATGGTTCCGAATCGAAATTATGCTTATTGTTTGACATACAATTGTTGATTTCAGTTATTGCCATCCTACGGCCTTGTAGGAATTTGGTAGTGAACAGTTGGACGGTGATCTGGTGATCTAATAGCATGGAGAAAAGCTGCAGCAGTGTTATTAGTATCTCTTTGACATTATCCATTGCAAGCATAGAAATGATGCTCCTGGTATCCGGCGTCACACTAGACTTTATAGGGCGCAGCAAGGGCTCCCATTCACTTCATAAACTTGTTTATGTACTGACAAGTCAATATGATCATTTTCTGTCCACGGTATTTGCAAGCCCAGGATTACTATGCAGCACCAATACAACAATTGAGCCCTCATTGGTTGGATTGAATGGACCTACACTTTTTGTCTGGGTTTTTAGACAGTCTAGTTATGGATAGGTTAGATGTAGCGTTTATTGTTTTATTGTTTTCTTGACCTTTGTTTTAACCAAACACTCAGAGCAAATCCTTTCCCCTTCAACTCTCATTTGAAGAGGATAAAAATACAAAGCAGACGGTTTGGTTTGTGGAACTATGTGCTTCCTCCTCACACACAAAATGGTGTCTTTTGGCCTGGCTGGAAATGGTACAACATCATAGTGCAGTACTTAGAAACAGGCGGTGGAAACGGGCCTGGAGTAGGTAGTGGAGACTGAAGAGGAGGGGGAGAGGGGCTTAAGGTCGGGGGCTGGGATGGGATCGGGGGTGGTGGTGGGGAGGCAGGGGGGGGGGGTAACTTGAGAGGCCAGAGGCATTCCTACCAGGGCAGCTACATCTGCAGACACAATTATCTGCTTCAAATAATCTCATCATTTCACATGGCCATTGGCACGGCGTCGATATATAGGAGACTAGGAAAGACACAGAGAGGGGAGAGAGAGTAGGTGAAGACAGGTGAAGAGTGGTAAGGTTTTACATCAACCCTTTATAGAGGCCTACTGGTTTCATATACTCCAGAGGGTTAGATGTGTTGGAATGTGAAATCATGTTAAATATGTGTACGAAGGTTGACCGAATCCAGTCAAATATTTTTACAAAATTATCTTTTTTTTTTAAGATATTTGTGACAAAGCGTTGATTGATATGGGATGAAGTGTGTATTACAAAGTATACTCTTCAAAGATTATTGATAACAAGCCTTAGCAAATCTTTTGCAAATTTTGGGCCCCAATACAGCTTATACCAAACCCTACTGTATCCAAGCAAATGATCCCACTAATATATCTGACCTATTAGAACCATAAATAGCGAGATTGAATAGTGTGCTTATCTAGTGAAAGTGTGTTCGTGTTGTGTGTGTATGCGTGTGTGTGTTTCTGTGTAGGTAACTAAAACCACGCGTTCTGAAACTGAGGCTACATTGACACTTGACTGCGTTTGATATACTTTCACTTACAGGTGTTGTGGTCCTGGTGTCCCCGGATATCCCTCTACAGCTGGAGATGGAAAGTAGACAGCAGTTCTGTCTTCAGTCTCCCTCCAGCATGGACCGCGTCCCGCTGCAGTACAGCGTGTGCGTCGCCCGCAACGTCAAAGCAGCCCACCAGGAGGCGCTGCAGCAGCTCTCCGAGCACAGCAGGGAGCTTCCCAACATGGACATCTTGCGGTAAGCTATACCTGGCGTTGCACATCGGTACGTTTGGGTCAAAAATAGGCATTATTTAGTCATTGCTTGTAGATCCTTGCCTCGATACTTTGTGATGATCCAAATGTAAAAAATAAATAAATTGAAGTGAGCCTGATTTGTCTGGCAGGCTGCCATTCTGGAAGCTGCTGGTTAATGTGGACTCAGGGTTGAAGGTGGAGAAGGAGCTGAGGACCTTCTCCAACCGTCTGAAGAGACACCAGATGGGGGAGGGGGTCATCAGCTTCAATGAACATTCCACCAACCTCCTCGCAGACATGGTAGGTCTCCATTCAAATGGCTTCTCCCCTTCACCTCCTCGCTCTCCCTCTACTCTCTCGCCCCTGGCAGTTGCTTCGATCATATTATGGGAAATGGCTGGGGTTGGCAAAGTTATCTGGGTTTTTTGCTGGTAAGGGACAATGATGAAGGTGCTTGCTTTTTTCTAAGGGTAAGCATAGACCGAAGGACCACGGTTTGGAGAGGCTAGGTGCTTCAATGAAAAGTCACAAGGCATGAGAGGGAAATAATGTGTGACTTCAGGACTGTCATGGTCCAGGACTCGCAAGAGCAAACACTTGTTCCTAAATGTACCCCAGCTATTTCACTGGTTTCCTAGAAGAGGAAAAAAAACTCAACACATTAAATATAAAATCAAAGCAACTTTGAAATCAAGATGTATTACCGATTTGTTTGACTAAAAACCTTGTTTGATGACATGGTCATTGTGTTATTTGACAAAGATAATCTCTTCAAAGTCCTTTTATAAAAAAACATACTCAGGAGAGGATCAGCAGGTGTTATACTTGCTGATGGTGAGGCAGGCAGGGTGGGACGGTGACAGGAGGGGCAGTCAGCCAAGAGTAACTGATTCAGTTTTACCTGACACCAGTCTGAGCTAATGATCTGCACCGTTTGACATGGCTCCCCAGCTCACATAATGTTATTCTACGTACTCTTGTCTGTCAGAAAATTCCTGGTCAGCTTTCCTAGTATCCACACACAGTCAGGCACCTTCCCACGGCTGACCAGTGGGGGGGGGGGGGGGGGGGGACAAAGAGAGAGAGGGAGGGAGAGAGGGAGGGAGGGAGGGAGAGAGAGAGAGAGAGAGAGCAAGCGAGAGAGAGGGCAGACAGAGTGCTTTGCCTTTGATATGAGGTCTTTGGGTACATCAAAGGAAACGGAGCCCTTGATGGTGCTGCTTCTTGCAGTCCTCTCTGCTAATCAGTCTGCTGCATAAACACACCGTGCTGCACTGTGTGGAAACTTCAGGCACAGTTTGGCACAGGAGTGTACGGTACAAGTGTGAATGGCGAGAGAAAGAAAAAAAACGTGCTTCTCTCATTTTGATTTTACGAGAATTCATAAATGATCGGTCACGCTTTAAATGTTCTTTTTGAGTTTCCACATTAGCTGTGTATAATGGCCTGGACGAGTTGGAACAACAAGTTGGCGTGAGGGGAATGGGGTTATAAATAGGATTGCCAGGTTACGGCACTTATTCCTGAGAGCATGCAGAGTGGTCGAAATAGAAAATCTGTAGAATCTATAAAAGCATTGAGACAGGGTTTGTGGCTACCTCCTCTGCGTCTACTAGTGTCAAAGTATGTGTGTGGCTGATTATTCCAAACTTTGCCCTGGTTTAAGGCTTGTCAACATTCAACAGTGTCCTCCCTCTTGCTGTGTTACATAATGTACTATTTAAATTGAATAGCTCTACCTCAACTTAAAAATGAAATAATGAATTTTTTAAAATCTCTCTTACATAATGCTTTTTCATTTGAATACGTGAGGCTTGAAGCCCATAGTAAATAGTTTGGACGGAGGTACAGATTTACATTGTTACAGCAATGCAATGAGCAAGTCTGGCGCAAATTGGCTGCAGTGGTATCACTCAGACTGAGTGTTGTGTTTGATAGCTGTCGGCCCATTCGTTGTTTGTTCTGTGTAATTAATTGGCGACCAATTTGTGTAAAGCGCTTTGAGTCTCGAGAAAAGCGCTAAAAACTAAATAAAATGGATGATTATCATTATTATTATTACAGGTTTACCGAGCAAAAATAACAAATATACCTCATCCGAAACAAATGGGGACTGTATGTTTAAAGGTGGGCTTAGATTGTGAACTCTTTCTCTCTCTCTCACACACACTGCAATGTCATTCTGCCTTTCCACGCTACAGGACCACCACTACCTGGACGGCAGAAAAAGGATGTCAAAGAGACAGACCAGGGACCTCGCGTTCGTCAAGCTTCTAAACATTTCCATAACCCTGTCCCCTTTCCTGAGCGTGGATTCCACGCAGCTACCGGATGGCACAGGCGCCTACTGGCTCAGCCTTCCGACCGCCCCACAGGGGCACCTGGTGAGTCCACTGCCCAGGCTGGCCTCCCCTGTGCTGGGAGGGGACCATAGCACTGTAGGGGGGAATACATGGAGGTCCCATATAGTACTGTAGTCTGAGCACATTGGATGCCTAATTTACATTTGTTTAAGGGCATCTATGCTAGTGAATACAACACACAGTGCTTTTAGAATGTGAAGGCTTTCATTACACTGACACTTCCCCGACAGAGTGTTTTATGGATATATGACCCATCAACGATTGGTGTGTATGTGTATTGATGAATCATTCCTTGGAATATCTGCGACCACTCTCCCAGGTCCCTGTGCTGAGCCAGTGGCGGGGGAGGTTCTGTGTCAAGCTCAACGTCACCAACTCGGGGGCAGTGAGTTGGTTCCTGGAACGAGTGGGATCCCTGCAGGCCTTCCTGGGCATGGAGTACATCCAGTTGGAAGGGGCCGAGGGGAACCCCTTTGAGGAGCAGGCCCTCCGGCCACCCCACGCCCTCGGGGGAGACCAGTACATTGGCCTGCTAGCCGACCTGGCCACCAGGATAGGGGGTGGCACCATTATGACAGCAGGGACCAGGTGAGGATCCTGGTCTGGTTTGATACCTCATCAACAAAATAGCATGTTTCTGTTCATAGCACCTGTTAATATATATATTGTTTATTGCAACATGATATCAAATTGAATTGTAGAAAATGTAATAATTGTATGTTTTTTTGCTCACCTCTCTCAATATGTGGACCAGTTTATGCTGTATATTGTTGAGCTTTACAGCTAGCGACAGTGTGTTGACCATACAAATAAAGTGTGCCTTAGACGTTAACGGCGCGGTATGTCTCTGTCTGATGTTGAGGTCGAGCCACAAGCCCCTGTTCCTGAGGATGAGCCCCCTGCGGTCGGACTGGAGCTCCTCAGGCCTGAAGGGCCTCATTCCCTCTCTGCTGCACCACACTCTGCTGGGCTACAACTTCCTTGTTCCCGACGCAGTAGGTAATGCCACACAGTCTATGGAGAGCGCGCTCAACGGCTATGCTATGATCACAGACCTGTTGAAACACACTACTGACAGACCGTGAGCTTTGGCTTTCTGACGACTGCATTTTATGATCCAACGACTTCTGTTCCTAATAAAAATGTAATGTAATAATAATTACAGAACATTGTTTTACATTCACACAGTGTAAAAAAAAAAAGGCATTTATATCTACATGCATGAGATAGGGTTCTCATAGACCTGCTCTGATTCGGCTGCCAAACTCTCTGTTGCCAACCCGAATGGCTGCAGACCTGAAATTCTATTTTGAGCCTATTTATCAAATTCAATTTTGGACTTTCTGGTCAAATAAAAATGAAACATCCTCAGGCCTTGGCAAAAAAACAGACCTTTCCTAAAATAATATGAATTCCTGTGATGGACTGGAATGCCATGGACAAGCATTGGGTGTCTTAAGAGACAGCTATTTACTTTGATGTGGTTACCGGAGGGAGGGCTGTCGGCACCACGGAATAGATGAATGATTAAATCACTTTTAAGACTGCAAGGCTACATCTGACTGTTGGATTTCACCCCCATCTATAACCCATTCGTCAGTTATTGCAGACATGTGGAGGATTGATTGCGCAGTGCAGTCAGTGTGGATTTCTGCTCAAATTCATTGAACTCAAAATGTGTTACGTCGCCACATATGTTATTTCCATGTCCTACTTTTGTCTTTTTTTCCCCCTTAATTGAATGATCAATATAGTTCTAAAATCCGATTGGACAGTTTACAGCCACTTCCAATAAGATATTCCACATGTAAATCCAAATGGTCTTAATATGGTCTCTCCCCTCTATTGCTGCTCCTGGTTAAGGTGGCTCCCTGACTGAAGACCTGGTAGCAGATGAGGAGTTATTCATCCGCTGGCTGGAGATCGCCACCTTTCTCCCAGTCCTCAGCTTCCACACACCGCCCTGGGCCTGTGGAGAGGACCTGGTATGTGGCTTACCACCTCTCTGACACACACACACACACACACACACACACACACACACACACACACACACACACACACACACACACACACACACACACACACACACAAACAAATAACTACTCTCACATCCTACGTGAAAATGTACCTGAACTGCACCCTCATGAGTGCTCATCTCAACTCGTACGCCCCTCATGCTCTTGCCAATGTCAAATCCAAATCTATTGTAAACCATGACACCATTTCCACGGATTCATGCCTCTCACGTGAAGACCCTTCCACACAGCCCAGACTTCAGGGGACGAGTGGTTAGATTGAGGACACGTCGGTGTGCTCAGCAAACAGAGAGATGTTCTTTCCTTCCCGCGGAGTGGTTCAGCTCACTTTGCACGGCGCTGTGGGGAGGCCTGGCAGTGTGTTTATTGATCCGGCAGCAGCAGCCTCTTCTCCAGGCTCGAAGGTCACCACTGAGCTGTTCCCAGCCATTGTGCTTGAGCGGCTGGGTGACAGGGCATCGGGTCTATCCAAACCCCAGGTCGTCCCCCGTCGTCCCCCGTCCCCCGCAGGCAGCTGGAACGCTCACCTGCTGTTTTTCCCTGCTGTCAGCTGGACCGGGGGAAAACAAGGCCTATGCTCCCAGGGTGTCTCTACCCACCAATATTGATGTTCTGGATCCAGATTTCGGTTTCCCCACCACAGAGAAAGGGAGAGTTTTCTGCAGTGAATGGGGACTATTTTCCCACTCTCCATCTCTCCCTATGGTTGTGTTTGCTTGGCCCCCGCCAAGCATCACCTGTGGTTATGAGTCCATCTGGTCCGCATTAGGGTCCCTCCTTCAGATTTACAATGCGCTCTCACTCTCGGCCACTTCGGCAGGAATGATAATGAATTGAGGACAAGCCTTGGAAAAACACTTTATTATGGCAATTAAGTTTCCGCGGGCCAATTGACAACTGTGACAGGGTGTGAGGTCAAAATATGATTTTTGCCAGAAAGAGAGGAACTAGACAAAGGGGGGAGTTCTCCAATAAAGCTCGCCCTTCATAACAAGGAAGTAGATGCTTTAGGTACGATGAAACGGCAGAGTTGGACAGCAACATCTTTCTTAACACGCAGGATGTGGTGTTAGAATGTCCTTCATGCAATGATCCAAAGCACCTTCCGTACATGTTCGAATGTCAACATGGTGGGTTGATTCTTTATTCTTATTCTTCCTTAGAGCTTTGTGAAATGTGTTCTTCAAAGTCCTGCATTGACTGATATATCAATAAGCAGTGTGGGCTAGAGCCACAGTGTAACCCAGAAACCACACACGTCTGGCATCTCCATCAGAGGTCTAGTAATACTTATGGTGTGACTGCAATAAGAGTTTATTCGTCATGGATGCGGTCAGGGTTTGTTTTTGCCTCGGGACACTGGGAAGGATATGACCCTTCCCAGGAATGCTGAAGCCTCTTAGCTGGAAGCGTACAGAAGAATAATCAACGAACCAACGTATTCAACAATATCAGCACAACAGCCGGGACGTTTTGAAGTTACTGTGTCAACAGAGAAGCCTTCTCTGGTTCACTTTGGCTATTCCAATGCTTGTTCAATTCTATGGACAGACGAGTATGCGGTGGGTGGATTTTGGTGGATTCTGGAACTGGGAATGGAGTTGAGTGCCTTTGCATTAGCTGTTATGCTGTTAAGAAGTCTGTTCTGCGTACTACATCATCTCACTGCTGTCATGGCTAGCACTCTATTTCTCCAAAGTCTATTATATTTCTGTAAAATATCTTTAAAGCCTTTAAGATTGTGCTACGATATTTTATTTAACAATGCATCCCTCTGCTTAAACCTTATTGCGTCATAAGATTAGAATATGAATGTTTTTCTCCACATTACACATTAATCCACAGCTCCTGAGTTCCACGTATTTTTGGTAGTTACTGATTCTCTCCCGGACCCGTAGGTGTTGAACCTGTCACGGGCTTATATTGCACGTCACAAGGACTTTGTGGTGCCCCTCATTCAGAGGTTTGCAGAGGAATGGAAGGAAACAGGAAACCCCATCTATCGCCCTCTGTGGTGGCTCAACCCCAATGACCCCATGACCTTCACCATCGACGACCAGTTCCTGATTGGAGATGAGGTGAAATCTGAAGTGAAATCTGATCTGATTTATACATATGATTATGCAGCATAAGCAGCAAATTGTTGGTATTATAATCACTTGAGCTCCCTCTTACGCTCAACGTAATGTTTTTGTTTTGTTTTTGTCTCTGTGAAGGTGCTGGTTGCCCCTGTAACGGAGCAAGGGGCTGTGTGGAGGGATATTTACCTACCAGACGGGGGATTCCAGTGGCTGGACAGCCGGAATGCCCAGGTGTTTGACGGAGGGACGTTGATAGAGGACTACCCTCTGGCCCTGGAGGAGGTGGCCATTTTTATTCGACTGAGCTCTTGAGACTGGATTCACGCGACTGGGTTGCCGTCTCAACAGACTCATCAATGATACTGTTTTTAATCTTCTTTTTTTAGATATTTCTTAACTTGCACTTTTTCCACAAAAGACATTTGACCGTTTCAAGAGACACCATCTTGAGATTAGATGTAGTGAAATATTTTTTATACTTGCACTTTACGATTGCAAACTATGTGTATATTTTTTTCTTCTAACTTTTTTAAAACACATCATTCTGTTTTACCACTTGGTTGATTGTTTCAGGACCTTTCGGTCTCTTCTGCTTTTTTTTGTACCCGACTTATGAAGAATCCTTTGCGTTTACGTTTGCTGCCCTCCTACAGTCTTTAAATGTCCAACTACTGTCAGTTTTCCTAATTTGGAGGAACAAAGCAAGCTGGCATTGTTTGCTTAAAATAAATCTATGCATTTTTAAAGAAGACCAAACAGTGATTAAGCAAGGACAGCTATCGAATTATTTCTGCTGAATTAAAGCTGGGAAGGCAACGCTTCCGGAGAGTGTTGTGTGAGGGTAGTAAGGCCCTTGCTGATTGGTGCTTTCTCTCTCTCTCTCTCTCTCTCTCTCTCGCCCAATGGAAAGGTTTTTACTTGAACTTGACAGCCTGCTGGGCTGATGTTTTCTGAATGTACCTCACTGCTTAACAGTTCACAACACTCTTACCCAGCCTTATACTTACAACCCATGCCACACCTTAAAGCACTTAATCTTAAAATAGTCAAGAATATCAATTTATAAACACATCTTACCCCCACTACAGGGCACATCCCAGCTTCTATGTTGGCTTTGTGGATTTGAAGCTAAGCCAACCTTATAGTAAGAGAGCATCGTAATATTTCATAAGTACAGCTATAATTGAGCCCGCCAGACACACCATCTACTATATTAGTCTGCCGTCTTAAATGCTTTTAATAGGCTGCTGATTTTTTACCAGCTCTGGGATGTTGTGTTGATGACCTCTTTCATTAGCCGCCAAGCACAACATCTAAAGAAAGACTGTTGAACTCCACTGACAGACAAGGAGTAGAGGTTGAACTAGGAGTATAAACATTTTTCTTTACTTTGTGGCATTGGTGTTATCTTTTGAAGACTCTAAATCTGAGGGAAAAGGTTGAAAAAAGGTGAAGATGGTAGTTTCATATGAAATTCACCTATGGATTCTGGGCTTAAATCGAACTCTACTAGACTAACCTTTTTAAGGGGGCTATAAATACACATATATATATATATATACACCTCCTCTTTCATTGGCTCTCCATTTTTACACTTTGCTAAATGTTTTATATAACAGTAATGACAATATGTAGAAGGCTTTCAATTGTGAAAGGTGGTTTGCGACCTGGCTGAGTGTCATCATATTAACAGCACGTGACCTTCCCAAACGAGACATCTTCAGTCGATAACAGCCACAGTTTCATTGTGGTCAGCGAGTCAATGGTGTTAATGTTATTTGATTAACAGCACGGATGGATGACCGGAACAATTAAGCTCTTTTCAACCTGTTCGAACTAACAATTGTTATAGTCAGTCATCATCACTTTATTAACACTTTTCTACATTAAATCTGTTGTTTAATCTAACAAAGTTACTGTAGCAACCAAAACACTCAGGTCAACTGTGGCTTATCAAATCACCAAATGTCTTAGCTGAACGCAGAGTGGTGTGTACACATCAACGTCTTAATCTCTCTTAGAGCTGAATGTACGAAAATTGACAAAATGTGATTTCCCAACAGAGCTCTTTATACAAAGAGCTTTTCTAGTTCCATGCTCATGCTTCGAATGAGCGCTTGTGGTCAGGGTTAGGTATAGGGTAAGAACAAGTATGTGTAAACAAACCAAATGTCCTGTTATTGCAGTATCAGCAATCTACATGTATCAATGACTATGCCATTACATGTTTTTTTTTCTCTGCTGTAAATTGGAGAAGTATAATTGACATACTGCAATAAAGTTTACATTTTCTTATTGCATCTGTTCTTGAGTTTCTTAGCTTGTAAATGAGCTCATGAACATCATTCATTTAGGATACAAACTGTAATCGATTTAGTTTTTATGTTTTACACCAGTCGTTCTGCTTGTTAGAGTTGTCCTGTGTTCATCGATGAAAGGTTTGGTTAACTAGGGGGGTTATGTTTGGTTGGACGCTGGTCTACAAACCCGCCCACTCTGTCTTCCTGTCAGCCGGTCTGTTACAGAATATCGGTAACCATGCTGACGACTACCATCTCAACGAATTCCTCTTAAACCTAATAAATGTTATTTATAGCGACGATGGGCCTAGCGCGGGTTAAGATTCTCAGGGGAATCACATTCGCCCACACCTCTCCCCCTCCCTCTACTCCCGGTCCCCTTACCTTGCAGCCCCTTGGCGGAGGTCCACAGTGGGGCCCCTGCTCCGGCTTCTTCAGCTAAACCAGACAGGTGCAGAGGGCTACTAACACCGTCCCTTAAACTAAACCTCTCCGCTACCCTTCTCCCCTTTCAACTTACCATATTCACTTAGATTCATGTGGCTGTTTTGGAAATGGGTGGATGGGGTTCACAGCCAGAAGGAGGTTGTCCATTCAATCTATTGCAGCGCCGTGAGGATAGTTGAGATTTATTCATTGATCCTGCTTCAAAGGCTGTTGGAGGAAACAAAGACCAACGAGACTTTACTGGACATGTCACACATCTACACCTACATCCCATAACTTGTTTGTGGTTGAAAGCGGTTTCTCTAAAGCTTCAACATTGCACATGATCTTCCAAACAACTTTGTGTGTGTATGTGTACGTGTGTATGTTAAGTGATCACATTTAGATCTTTTGGAAAACCTTGTCATTTTTATAATGCTTCAGAGCACAAAAACATTATAACGTTCAGCGTTGGGAAAAGGTCCCCCATCAACCCTGAGTCTACCATTTCGCGGCAAGACAGAGTGGTCAAGTTACCATTCAATGTACTTAAATAGCTGGGAGTGTGATAGGGCTTTATCCAATCACTCTGGCCAGCAACAATCAAATGTACTGGCAAACCCATGTCAAGAATGAAATGAATGAACAACTCTGGTATCAAATCTGGTCCAATGTCAACCACGGGGTTTCCTTTGTCCACTTTCTTATCAGCAGAGCATGTCGAGGTTCACAGTAGGTTAAGAATGGGGACATCCCTGGTATTGGATTAGAGAAAGAACAGGACAGGCAGAAGACATATTATAGTCTCCCGTTTTTGAGCGTTATGCGTACCGAGTGGCAGATGAATTAAACTGGTGACAAGCAGGGGCCAGAGACCTCTCACACAGTCTACTTTTAGAAAGTGCAAGTCAAGGTTTTAAGTTTCAGTGTCTGCCCCGAGGGAAAGGGTTTTCCAGCTTGCCAATTAGAAATACAATTTAAAAGCCTGTTGTCCAAGGGCTAATTGGTTCAATGCAAGCCTGTTATGTGCACTGGATGCACATGCCATAATACGTGCCACTGTCTTGACAGTCGCATAAACTACGGGCCATGGGCAATCTGTCTACACAAACGCTTCCTCAAAACACTACTTGATGGGCAGGGCAAAACTAGGACACTCACTTTCTCAAGAGAGATGGTTTCAAAAGAAATGTTCTGGATTGACTTTACTTTGAAAGGGATCCTCACCCCCATCCAGCCGACTTCAAGTTCCCAGAGTTGAAGAAGGGCAAGTGGACCTCTGGAATGCAGCCTTGAAACGTTATCCTACCAGCGGAAGCCCAGGGCCGGGTGACATGGGGGTGGGTGCCCCATTTGAAGAGGTGTGGGCATGGAGCTAGAAGGAAGCTGTCACACGTAAACACTTCCTGTATCTGCCCTCTTTATGTGTCACCACGCAACGCCTTTAAAACATCTACCGTTTAATTTGGGTTCGGGACAGAACACATCCCAGCCCATCCTAGGGGCTGAGCTTATTAATACCCCGGGAGGCGGAACTGACCCATTGGTGGAGTCCACTTGAGCCCAACCACCTGGCAGGAGGGCAGGCCGCTGCTAGGCCACAACTCCTCCGGGGAATACAACATCGGCTGGGGGCAGGAAGGATACCATTTTCACACTAGGCTCATTTCATCCACCTTCCAACTTGCTAGACACTGAAGATGTGGATTGCATACACTACTTTACAACGGTTAAATGATAAAGTCTGACCAGAGGCAGAGTTTCACTGTGAACTGATTGTAAGCAGACCATGGACTAATTTAGTTGGACATATTAGAAAGACTTTTTAATCCAATACTCATTACAGGAAAGAGAGTAAAGTTACTTTCACACTAATGCACAAATGAGCACAAAGACCATCAGCCCATTTTAGAAATATATTTGAATGTCTATTTTAGTAACATTACAACATGTTAACTGCTACATTGGTGTATTAATTTCATACTTCATGCACTTCATTAAACCGTACGTGCATCGTTACTCAGCCTTTGGCTCCCTCTAGGGGAAAATATAACCATTACAACACAGAGGGAGCACATGCTGTTCAAATCACAAATCCCAATCAAGCCTTCTAACTACAAACCAACTGTGACCAGCAGTAAAACAAAACTAAGTGGATTTGCTGTTGTTTGACATTCAGTTTTATTGTGTTAAAACTTTTGGTATTTCAGCTGCTTGTCTTTTAAACATCTTTTATTTAAAGGCAAACATTTACAGCTGTACTATCTTCAAAACCATGCAGCGGCATCAACATTAAGTAGGCTACAGTAAAATGTCATACAATTACAACAGATCATCGTCAGAATCAGTCTGCAATAACAAATTTTAATGTCAAGTCAAAAAACGTTTTTTTTTAATCATAAAATAGTTTGCCATTTCACTTCCTACAACAGCAAAGAATTTTCAGAACTCTGGGTTCCTCTTAAGCCACACTCAGTAGATACATAGGGTTCGACATGTCAAAACTGAAGTTACAATATGAAAAAATAAATACAATGTTGAATGAGTACAACATATACAGAAAACATTGTGCATTACTAAATAGTATAGTTTTATGACGGTAGCATAGCCTGGTTTTATACAGCTTTCTACTATGTTTGTTGTCTTTCCGGCTCTAGTGATGTTACAGGTTTTCCAACAACACAAAAGTGAGAAAAAAAAACATGGATTTCCTACGAAAGAAATTTGACAACCAACTAGCCACACATCTCAAATATATAGGCAAAAACAACACTACAATGCAGTCGGTCGAGATTTAGATAAAATGACATTGACATCTTTGTTGAAAAGTTCCTTTGTCAGCTGATATAAGTCAAGGGTTAGGTCTGCGTGATCTTAAAGCAGACGAGCAGCTAAAGGCAGATATGGTTCGTGTGAGCTGAAAGGGCTAGTGGAGGCGATGGCCGAGCCAGAGTGCAGTGACTGTCCTTTTAACATATTAAAAGACAAGAGGGAGATGATGCCACAGACCCCTCTCTTGTCAGCCCACCTCGATACTTGGTGTGGAACACATTCATTTAAAACTGTCAGTTGTTAGTTCATCAGTTGTTAATTCATCAGTCCTCCAACACAGACTTCCATGCAAGCGGCTCTCTGGTGAAATAGGGCATAGAAGAAGTGCATTGCAAACAACCGTACCGTTCCAACAGGTACATGCTAAAATGCCAGTATCGCAATGCTGCAGTGGGGGCACTCTTAAATACTAGGCCGAGTTAAAACCTGAGTGGGTGTGGGGAGATGGGGGACAAATAAGGATATGTCATCCTAGTCATCCGTAAGTCATAAAAACATAGCAGCTACAAAGCAGAACACATACTGGCTGTACACGCAAGTAAAAAGCCACTGAGGTCCGTCTTTCAGACAGGGCTCAGGACTCACCCACTACAGGAGATTCAATGAAAACTCCATGTCCCATGTTTGTTGAAAGCGTGCATGCTTTCCGTGAATAAATATCATTTAATTTTTTCTCGATCCTAAGGTAAAATGTAGTTGTTCGTTGATCTTTTTGAGAGTCTGAATGGAGTCGTCAACCCTGCAGGAATAACAGAGCTTGCCTGGCCCTCCCTTAAATCCCTTCAACCTTAGAGGGTCACTAAGGCACCCGTGCTTAGTCCTGCAGATAAACATTTGATCTGTGCACTACTCACACGCCCCAAAACATATACATCTAACCTCTGAAAAGGGTCACCTTTTTTCCTTAAAACATATCATATTTCTTACTTTGTTTTCCTTACACAAAATGTACTTAATATTAATTAACTTAGAAGAAATAAAACCCCACTATTTTCTGTACAAGGATTAGAACGAATGTCTCCTAAACAATGTTTTGCTTTTTCACACACACAGGGGGAAATCACTTGATGGCTTTCTTGTTGAGCTGGAAGAGATCCAGAATTTCCAGCATAGCCTGTCTGATGTTGCCACTAAAACGATGGGAGTCCTAGTAAGAGAAGAGAGGGAGGGAGGAAGAGAATGGTAAGGCATGGGGGACACACATTGACATTGTACTGAAACATGTTTTTAACTGACTCAGACTGTAGAAACTCACAGTTTCGGGGCTCGAGTGTTTACTGGAGATGTGGAAGTTGATGAGGTTCTCCCCAACGATAATGTAGGACACACCGTAACCATCGTCAGCCACCTGGGGTGTGTGTGTGTGTGTGTGTGTGGGGGGGGGGGGGGGGGTCGTCAAACACATCGGTCATGAGATCAGAGTGTATAGAAAGTGCATTCCATTACAATACTAAAATCGGTCTCATGTGAACTCACTAGAGCAGAGTCCTGGAATACGAACACACAACTCTGGGGGTAAACATCCAGGAGTGTGTGTGTGTGTGTGTGTGTATTTGGGGGGCTACTTACCGGGCCGAAGCCGCCTCCAGAGGTAACATATTGAGGGTGTTTGACCAGGTCGAATAGGTCCACCTGCTGCACAGGGGTCTGACTGGTAGACAGCCTCCAAGGCTCTGACAGAACCTAAGCACACACACACACCAAACAGAAAGACAACTGTTACTGGAGCTATAACTGGAGCTACGCATACTCAGGACCTATTCCAACCGTTGTTCAAGTTGCTAACACAGGATTTGCTATCCGGGTCCAAAGACCTCTATATACCCCTTTATACCACCCTGGCTGCAGTACCTACCTCCCGCAGGAAGGGGGAGTCCTCTCCCAGATACTTGGAGACCACGTAAAGACAGAAGAGGTGGCGGTCGATGCCCCCTCCGGTCATGGCCAGTCTGTACATGTTCTGGTGCTTCTCTGCCGCCTCCTTCAGCAGTCGCATGCGCTCCTCTCTCTGAGTGGGATGAAGAGGACGTATGAGATGGGGCGAAGGAGAAGAGACGATCGCTGCCCACATTGGCATTAGGACTACCCATGTTTAACACTTGGCTGACGAGGGGAAACAATGTGCCCTGCTACAAACTAAGTGCTGCAGAGCATTAAGCGAAACTCTGCTTCGTGTTGCAGAGAGCTGAACGTTTTGACACTGACTGAGCTAATTCACTGTGACTTGTAAAAAAGAAAAAAAAACTGTTCTGCGCTTATTAAACCGGAGAGATTGTATTGACACGGGGAGGGTGGCGTCGATCTCGTACCGTCTCATCTCGGATCATGGAGCGGACGAAGGCGCAGGTCTCCATGGTGCAGGAGCGCACGGTCTCGGTACGGCCCTCCCGGAACAGACGGGTCATGGAGGCCTCGTAGGTCAGACAGAACTTCCCTTTGTCCTGTACAGGGCCGACACACGCACGCACGCACGCACGCACACAACAGACACACACACACACACACACACACACACACACACACACACACACACACACACACACACACACACACACACACACACACACACACACACACACACACACACACACACACACACACACACACACACACACACACACACACACACACACACACACACACAGGATTGATCAACTCCCCATAAAACAAACCCCACACCCACACTGCTGTACATACCTTAACACCCCATGTAAATGGCAAGGTAAACCTTAACATGATTATCGCTGATGATCATCAGATCTAACAATAGTTACCCTGTAGTGGGCCAGCTGCAGAGCGATCTGGACGAAGGCGTCAGGGCTGGTGCGGCACTTCTTGATCAGGCCCTTGCCAAAGTCTGTGAAGGGGACGATAATGGAGTCCACGTCGTCAGCCAGCGCCACCGCCACCTTCAGAGAGCTCTGGATGGCGTCCTGACACTGGGGATTCACATGGTGGGGGGGGGGGGGGGGGGGGCAGCGTTGATACAGCTCATCAGAAATCAGAAACAGGTTTATTGCCAGGTAGGTTTACACATACAAGGAATTTGCTTTGGTGTAAAACGGTGCATACATAAACACAATACAAAAAATTAAGTTAAAAAAGATACAGAATATAACAATTTTAAATGCTGTATTAAAAAAAAGAATCTAAAAAATTATAAAAAACTTAAAGAGAAATGACATCACAACTCAATGTCACCCCTAACGGCTCAATTTGTTAGGCTTGCAAAGGCGTCAAAGGTACCAGTAGAGGGCAGTCAAGGTTCAGCCAACAGGAGAAAACCAAAAGCAGAGGAAGATTTGTTTCCTCACTGTTGTCACTTTGGAGCTGCAGGTGCCAGCTCTTAGTGTGTTCCACAGCGCCTCACCTCTGCTGGGATGTCCCACTGTAGCCTCATAGGACCGGGCAGGTTGGGGTGGGTAGCCCCTTGGCAGTGGCCTTCCTCAGTGTAGCCCAGGATCTGAGGATCCATATACAGAACTTGCTGGAAAACAAATAGGAGAGTCGTTGGAGCAACAACTGGTCATCGATGAAATAGTGAACTGAATGTAGGCGGGGACAGGAGTCATTTTCTTTGACTAAAAACGAACTAATGGAATTAAATAAGAAATGGCGTGCCCACCTCCCAGAGATGTCCCACGATGGGTGCGTCCGCCCATGTGTGCTCAGCGTTCAGCCCCATGGTGCCGTTCTTAAAGACGATGAGGTTGAAGGACTTGTCAAACCACCTGAAAAAAAAATATTAACGACAAATACGTGAAACAAAGTCTTTCAACCCAATTGAGCTTGAGAAAAGTATGAAAATTTTCACTTTTGCGTATCCTTCAAGAGTTCCAATGTTAATATACATTTTCTAATAAACAAAAGGTACTGGTGATTTAATTATATATATATATATATATATATATATATATATATATATATATATATATATATATATATATATATAAATAAATAAATAAATAAATAAATAAAACTGTAGGCCTATATAAAAATCTGATAGCGTTTGAGCGACAATGTACCTGTCGTAGCACTTTCCGTGGAGAAGAGACTTGGCATATCTGGTCAGAGACTTGTCTGAGTTTTCTGCGTCATAGCCCTGCTCAGTGTCGTCCAGAGTGACGAAGAAGGCAGCCTTCTCAATAGCGTCTAAGGCCACCTTATTCTTCCCGCGGCTGAAGAAGGTATCGCGAGCGGTGGCCCATGGGGCCCTGCCATTAAGAGACACAAAACAAATATTGAGCCTCGGATTCGGAGGAAATTGCACACTGAACTGTATTGCTTGTCTTTAAAATAGACTACGTTACCCCACCTTTTAATAAACCGGGAAGTGAGCACTGGTAGTGTGCAACACCTTATTTTGATGACTTGCCCACTCACAGTGAGACAGACTTTACGCAAACCCAGTCCACCTTAAGGGCACAGGGGACTTGTATACCGGAGGACACTGAGTACTGTGACGTCTCAAGTCCAGCGTGACCTACCTAGGTCCGGCAGTGAGCGCGGCGAGCTCCCCCTCTCCAGCCAGAGGCTCGGTCTGGTCGGCCAAAATCCTCTCCATCTGCTGCTCGATCTCCCGTGGCAACAGCAGGCGGCCGTCGTAGAACATCCACACCTTAAAGAAGCGCCCCTTGTGGAAGACGGCGATGTGCTTGCTATTGTTCACGTGCTGGATGGTGTCTGTTGCGGGCCAGGGAGGTTAGGGAATGGAAGGTGAAGAGGGGGGGAGGAGGAGGAGGAGGGTGCAGGGTAGAAGTCAGACAGTTCTACCCAGACAGTTTCCTCAGTCACCGGGGTTCATGAAGGAAAAACCAAAGCAGTACTGCTGGCAGTGTGAGCAAATGCCCGATCAATTTAACAGGGAGAACAGGGTCTCTGAGTTAATGGCTTGGGTGTCTTTTCAAACGTACAATTTCTCACACTGACAGCGGCGATTGAATTCAGTGATGTACCCAAGACCCCAAGCATTCACTACCACATTGTGTCAGACCAGTTTTTTCTTCATCAAGTGAACTTTCACATTGCAACAAGTGATTTCATTAGAACAAGAAAGAAATGGGTGACATGATCAGTAGACATCTACAAAACCTATAATGGCTTTACATGGTGAAGGAGGGAGGAAAAAGGTGCAGGGCGGTGATTGGGTGAGGAGGGGTGGGTGGTTTGGACTTGGATGAGGGAGCGGGGTCTAAACAATTGTTTGAGGAGCACTGCACAGCACCAAGAGATGGTCATACACTTGTAAGACTCTCTCTCAGTACAGTATTACTCAGTGGTTACTACAACAACCTACAAGTACTCAAACAATTGTTTGTCGAGTTTGGAAAATGAGGGGAATAGGAGTCTATGTTAGGGACACTTTTCCTTCAGCGTTCGCTCATACACAACCTTGCACCCAGGTCAAATCTACCTTCGGGACGTACATGCACCTTCAGTTGCTTCTCCTCAAAAAAGGAATTTGCCGGCCTTATTCTGTGATTTAAGAACATAATAATCTAACAATCTTTGAAGATTTAGGCAACGCTCTTAAAGAATTCAAGTGAAGTATAAATGCTCCGTTTGCTATGGACGAGTTAGACGAGTTTTTGCTTAAACCTGGTGAAAATGTTTTGATCACTTTACTAGGAGAGTTTGGTGAAACTCAATGTTTTGGTAATGCATACATCACAGCAAGAGTGAAAACAACAATTTTTATAAAGTGTGATTATAATAAGCAACTGTGACATGCTGTTAAGTGCAAATTAATTACAGAGTACAAATTATTCAGACATTAGTGTCTCTCAAGGCCTGTGAGTGCTTTCAGTTTAGTGAAATTTACAACTTCCAGGTGAACCTTATGGCACACAGCTCAAGGGCATTTCCTTGTTCCTGGAGTTCCAGAGGTAATGTATCTCAGAAGAGATTAATCATTAATCAAAAGCAATGCTTTTAAGTGGAACCAGTTCTCTCTTAGCATTCCTTTTGACCCTCTGCAAATTGACCCACACATCCTAAATTAAATGTTTGATTATTTGAAAATAGATAAATACTATTTTGCAATGCAGCTAGAGTAGAGTTCAACTGTGTTATCCAAATAACCAGGACCCAAATAAGCATCAACCTCTACTTCAGACTTCTACCAGCCCTTTACACACTGAAAAAAGCCAGGTCTCATTCACATCCAAAGGAATGTTTGAGACAGTGGTCATGCAGTTTTAGTTTATAGAGCAATGTTCATAAGAAAAGAAAACATTGCAAAAAACCAAAGGTGAGGAGGAGCGGCACGAGAAGCAAGAGTGAGGGAGGAGACGGCGTCACTAAAACTCTACCTGTGTCTACACCTGGGATGCGACTGGTGTTGAACATGCGCTCATATTGGGCGGAGCACATTGGGATAGTGTTTAGGAGCATGAGCTGAAAAGCAAAAGGGGAGAGTCAAACACAGAGAGATGGACACACTAAATGACTACTATAACCACCGGATAGCATAGACACCTAAGGAGAGAGGAGGCAGGATGAGGATGAGGAGGAGGAGGAGGAATGGATTGATGAGCCCACCCGTAGGGTAGGAAGGGGCCCCTTGGAAGGGTGGGAAGCTGAAGCAGGGTCCGGAAACCAGTGACCACCTGCCTTGGTGTCACCAGAACAGCCCCAGAGCTACGACTGGATCCATACAGGCCATGGGGGGCATTACCCTACACTTTCACTTAATTTCCTACATTGATAGAAAATATGCAATGGTTAATTAGATAAAGGGACGACAGTTCCAATTTAGATATTAGCCAATACTTGACCCTGAAATGATGACCATGCATATCGTCTAAACTCGGGGCTGTGCTGGGTGACTCCAAGGCCAAGGGGGTTAGGGTTTCATGGGGCTGTTGCCTCGGCGACAGAAAGGGGTCGGAGGTCAGCACTGACGTAGGTTGCCCTCCTCTTACCTGTCTCCACACCGGGGACGCGGGTGGTGTTAAACATCCGCTCCCACTGAGCCGAGCACAGGGGAACCTTGTTCGCCAGCAAGAAAATCTAAGGGCCGCGTCAAGCAGCACAGGGAAAAAATGGCACAACAGAGACAACGTTTATCACAGGTGTGTACGCCGTCTCTGTACATCACCGTGGGAACTTTTGTTGACGTGCACAGGGACAAGGAGGGGGGGTGGGGGGAATGAGGGGAGAGAAGTGAAACAAACAGTCCGGTTCAGCCTGTGCAGGCCTGCACGAAAAGAAATTTGATCTCAGTCAGGATGACTGGGCTCATGGCGCTTTTTGTGCAGTTTAATAAAGCATGAAAGCACAACGCAAAGTAAACTCAAACAGCAAAGGTTGTGCTGAAAACAGGCAGCAACACAGGCAAAGAATATTAAATACCCTCATTATTTAAAAAATAACATAAAGATCATCTGAAAATAAACTCCTTCGCAGAGCTCTATAAAATAAGGAGAACAAAATATATTAAACATAAAAATAAGCCTAATGCGTCCACACAAATTAGGGCCATTTAAAGCCACCCTTTATTGACATAAGCAGCTAGTTATATAATAGAAAAGATGGTGGTGTTGAAGGGTGGGGTCTCCTGGTTACTTACAGGCTTTAGCTGGGCTCTATCCAGCTTCCTCCGGTACAGCATGATGGCGTGGATGGCATTCCCTGCCCGGGCTGCCTGGATGGATGTAGGGAAGACGTACAGGAAGTCCTGGAAGAGGAGGATGATCAGAGACAAAAGGTTAAAACCAGGCTTGACAGGGCCAAAGACAAGCGCAGGGATTGCTTCCTGGAATACCTGCCTGGGGAGAGGTTTTTGGCAAGGACATGTTGTTTCCTAACAAACATCCCAAGGTGTGGTTTACTGCTGCATAGCACGACAATACCTTGGAGGAGAAGGCTTCCCTCATCCTGACCTTATCTAATTATAATAGACCCAAATAAAATCAGGGTCATTGTCCTTCGCAGTAATTATCAGAAGAGCACTATGACCAGGAGCTCTTGTAAGAATACCCAACATTGGTCGTGGCTGAATGCAGACAGATGGGCAGTAGACACGTCAAAACTCTCAGTTCTTTATAAAAAAAAAAAACAACTACAGTCTAATCAGAAGAATGGGACTCTTTATTGCAAAATTTGAAGAAAAAAAACCCCCATATCAAGCGCCTCTGATTTGTGTACCAGCACTCCCCATCTCTTGTGGGCCATCCCAACTATTTGAAAGAAGCCCTGCTCTGAGTGTCTGTACCTCATTATAGGAGCCTGGTGGTGAGTGACTCACTGTTCATTGAGTTCCACTGGCAGAGGCACAACGTGTCCCAGACACACTCTGACAGTCGCAGGCACAGTATTATAAATCACACACAGGGTGTAACTGGGGACTCCGTGTCTCCACATGGGCACTGACCCATGCCTGCGGTGGTAAGGCAGTGACACAGAGCGAGAAAAACAGGCCCGGCCAAGTGGACCTGTTTGAGGGCCCTTAGAGGTGATTGTCGGCGCCTCCATCCCAGCCAAACTACAGCTGAATCTGAAGACAAACACAACAGGAGCCGAACAGTGAGTGTAACCATGTCACAGGAGGGATGAGTTGCCGTGTGTTCCGAGGTGGAGATAATCGGCCTCTCCAGGACCTGACCGGCCTCTCTACTCTAGTGTCCCCATGGTGAAGTATTCCCTCAGCTCAGGCCGCCGTTCTACAGACCTGAGCCTGAAAGCACTGGACAGGCACAAACGTGTGCTCTCAACACCCTACCCGTCATCGTGCACCTGCAGCTATGACGACTAAAACAAACAATAAGGGACAGTGGGACATGCGTTTGGTCGCGTACAGTGTACACACTGCATCCCATGCCACATAACAACTCAGCCAACTTTCAGACAGATCAAAGTAATTGGACCTAAAGTTGGCGGGGGAATTAAGAGGGCATTACCTCCTGGAGTAGAGTTGAGCAATACTTATCAAGACAGACCTACTAAGAGTCAAACCTGGCCTGTGCCCATCGGCTAATCCATTCACGGGACACGCTAATCCACAAGGTGAATGGCTGGAAGGATGGCTTTCCAGGAAAACAGGAGTCAAAGGGAGGCTACTGATGATTGACCGTAAACATGGCATAACTTTGTAACTTTTAAAAACACACAAAAACAAAACAGCGTCAACTAAGAACTACTTAATTGTACAACACTAAAAGCAACTAGGGTTAACTTCCCCAATCAAAAGATGCATAAAACTGCAGCCGGCCCTTGCAAACAAATTGAGTGTTAACTCCTTGACTAACAGACTGACTTGTGATGAGCATGTGAGATGTTCTGCCCTGCAGACACAAGACTGGGATAACACACAGGGCATAATACTCCTAACCCAAGCTTTGATTGTCGTCACGACAACATCAGGGGGTCGGCCTTAAATGGAACTAATACCTTCATCGCTAAAAGCCCTTGGAAAAATCATTTTGCCAACTGGCAGACACTAGCTTCAAGGGCTAGCTGCGATCTATCAACCAGTTTGGAGAGAGAGAGATAGAGATATTTTTTTTAACTTGCTGACTGACGTTGACATACAGTTAAAAGTGGGACTTGTTTAAAGTGTTGCCATGTGGCCATGCCAACTGGTTAGACTAGTTGTATTGTTGTATGCAGGTAACATTCATAGCACGCTGACAATCGTATTGACTTCTTTATCTAAAGAATCTTATCTCCAAGAGGGAGAGCCCTTGCGCCTCCTCTCAGTGGCACAAAGTTGTATTGTTCTGGAAGGGAGCAGCGGTCTCACCATGGCGTAGTAGTTGCTGTTGACCATGATGGGCCCGCGGCTTCGGAGGTAGACGTACTCTTCCCACCAATCACTGACCTGTAGGACAAGGCGAAAGAAGAGACCATTTGTAGTGCAGAGACTTAACAAATTATTCTGTGTGAAAATGACGCATTTTACAGACCCAAAACAGCGAGCTAGAAAATGTGTTAACGCATCTCAAGAGAGAGAAGTGTATTTTGTCCTCACTCACGTAGTTGGAGGTCCACCAGGACTTGAGCTTCAGGTACCACTGCAGCCTGGGACCCAGCTTCTTCTCAAAGTCCGTGGCCAGACCCTTCATCCGCTCAAACTGCTCGTCATCCATCAGTGGGCGGGCTGACTCCAGGTACTGAAAAGAAAACCTTTTATCAATTTAATGTACTGGGCCTAGAAGAGGACATATCTATTTTGATTTCACCTCCAATACATATACGGAGCTGTATAAAATACAACTGAGGCTACTTCCTGCCCTTTTTGGACTGTTAATGCACAGACAATGCAACCTAACCACCTGAGACCTAAAACGGTACAAAAGCATTAAAGGTACAGTTGCAAACAGAACCGTAGCAACAGAACCATAGCAACCGAACACAACGCTATTTAAATTAATTGGCTGCTCTGTTATTACGTTTCCCCCTAAGGTAATTAGTGACAGTGAAAAGGGCAACACACGCTCATGGTAAAACATTTAAAGAGGCGGAGACTATGTCATCATACTGTTTGGTTTTACCATGCTATGATTACAAGTTTGTGCTCTGTGAACATATAGAGCCTTGTTTATTCTGACGGCAGTTGGTCTGTTCCCAAGGATGAAACAACTGATGTTTGTAAGCACCTTGTTAATACACTGTATACAATAAACTAAATGTTTAACACATTTTAACAAAATCAATGCACTCCTGGGGCTGGTGTTATAAAGTTGCAAAAAAGCGGTATCAAATTTATAATAGACAGTCTTAATAGTGTCAAATGACGTCGCCATCTTATTTATCACGTCTAGCAGGACTCAATCTGCCAACGCCGCCAAGCACAGGGCGTGTTCCTGCCATTCACTTTTACCCAGTTGATCAAAAATGAGATGTGATTCAGAAGAATAGATATTCCTCCAAGGAAAGGGATGGACCAGTCACCAGCCCTGCCGGCAGTGCTGGGGTCATAATGGCTGAGTAAACACAGCAGGGGATGGTGCGCCATGCAAAGTACAACGATTTAACCTCCAGAAGCATTCGGAGGCGCCAGCGGAGCAGCTGACGTGGGCAGGCGGTGACATCAGCAGCTAGACAGCGGCTTAACTCACCCTCCTGCAGGTGTCCTTGATGGTTGGGACGGGCAGCCGGGGGAGGGAGTTTTGGAAGCTGTACAGCATGGGCTTCCTGCCAGAAAACAACTTCACAAATAACTGAAAGAGAGACAAAGGGGGGGGGGGGGGTTGTTAGTCCACGTGTTTCACCTGGCGACAGTATGTAAGGCAAAGTGTACAGGGTTAACAGGAGCTTTTCCCTCATGGTCTCTTTGACAGTTTTAATGTACACAGCTAAGTGTGTGTTGTTGGATGAAATCGGTCATTGACCTAGTTAATGACACATGCATTCATAAATAATTAATATTCTATGTTGATTGATGCAAATGTGACAACAACACACATTATTGAATTATTGAATAGCCTAGATATGAGTTCCAACCGCAAAGGCTCTGGTCACAAGAGCTATTTTTCTTTGAGTACTATTTACAGTTATTCAAGTAAAGGCCCATTGTTTTCTTCGAAGAACCAAAGAGAATAGAAGCCTTTCAAAGAACTTGGCAAGGCCATCAAAGCCTCACAGGAAGAGAACTAAACAATATCAAGCATCAAACATACATCTGGCTGCCATTTGTTGGGCCAATGGATTCCAACAAAGTAGCCACAATAGGAATCTCTCAGTCCTTCAGAGGGTGCATACCATACATAGGGATACACATATCATACATAGGGATACACATGTCAAACAAAGTCACCCAGAGACCCCCCCCACCCCCGCCCCGTGTAGCTCAAAGCATTCTGGGTTCCAGTGCAGTGCGCCGTCTCACCATCCACAGGCGGGTGCCGTAGGACACGGAGCCGTGGGTGGCGTGCATCCAGCCGTGCCACGACAGCAGGCTCTTCAGGGCGTTCCTCATGATGAAGATGATGGTGACCCACAGGCCGGTGCCCACCAGCACCCCTCCCACAATCCTCTGGCTGTCTTCAGACATGTACCGGCTGCAGGAGCAGAGCAGAGGAGTGATTGGGGTCAGATATTGGTTGAATGAGTTTGATGGAATGGGCCACACAATGATTCTTATACACTGTATAGGAATCATTGTGTAGGCTATGCCTTTTCTTGTGAAAACTTTCCTTTATTGACCCTACCACCCCCATTCTTATCAACACGGTCAATTATCTACGCAAATTCAAACATCAAATAGTTTTTTATGTACTCTGCAAAATGCTAAAACTACATAATGTGACTCAGAACAACACCCTGAGGGAAAAGTATATTGTATTTTTATCTGACAATTGTTTCAAGAGGTAACTAAGGAAGACTCATATTCACGGGAGTGTTTAAAAGGTATATTCTGGTATAATGATTAACCAACAAAAATGACATGTTAAGGAATGTTCACTAAGACACTGTGTCCAAACTCATGTGAAAGCTTATCAGTAGTTTTTTTTTTTTCTTCCCACTGACCAAAGGACACAGGCCTAATAGCCTGGTTACTCAAACACAGCCAAACAGCCCCACACACGTTGAGATCCAAGCAAAACAATCAATCAAACCATGCCGCACCACACACTAGTGTCACACTGGTCAGTGGTTTTACCTGATGGGTATGTGCTGGCCAATCTTAGCCACCAGTCCGAGAGACGGGTCCAGCAGGGCATATTTATTGTAGGACATGTAGGAAACCACGACCACCAGGAACCCAGAGGGGCTGCCGGGGTACACGCCAGTCATCACCCCATTCTGAGGAGAGACCAGAGGAGAACGGGTGTGGGTGAGACACATGCAGTAAATCACAATGCTTTATCTACAATGAGTCATTTAGTTTTTCCCTCATTATCGTTCGTCATCACTCATTAGTGATCAATGGCGTCAGTGTGTGTGTGTGTGTGTGTGTATCTGTAAATAAGCCAGGTTATTGTACTAAGAACAATCAGGAAAGAATGTGTTCGTGTAAATGTTATGCAGGGTTCAGTATAAAGGTGACCTACATCGTGAGTTCACAGAATTCTTAGCAAAACATACTAAACTCCTCTAAACTTGACCACATGACAAACAATGGAATGGAAGTAGAATCAAATGTTGAGTCATGAACATCCAGCCTGTTTGGACAGGGATTCAGACAGTCTAGTAATACACGAGAAAAAAGACAACGTCATGATTTAATTTGAGCCTTATTTTTTTAAAGTCACAATAACCCCTTCCTCTGTCTGACGGTCCTCCTTGGCCTCACCTTGAAGCGGATGAACCTCTTCTTCCAGGAGTGGAGGCCGGACAAGTAGATCTGGCGCAGGGCCTCATGGCACAGCTGCAGGTCGATGCCATCGGGAGTGACGGTGAACTGGAAGGCCACCGCCTGGTGAGCTTCTGCCATGGTGGCTTTTACGGCACACGCTCACTAAGGGGAGCGGGGGAACACACACACACACACACACACACACACACACACACACACACATTAGTTGGCTCAAGGCACCATCTAAATCAAGTCTGTTAAAAGCAGGTGGAGAAAAAAAAACAACATACATTTGATTAATTTTGCATCGTTTACTCTGTTGCTGATGTGACTGGTCTAGTCTGAACACACCCTGGTGTCGAGAAATATAAAGACATCAAGTTGATTAAATCACCTTAAACTAGACTGCAGCATCAAACTCAACTCATATGACCCAAGACCAGCATTACCATACATCAGCAGAAATATCCACACAAATCTCGTCTAGCCTATTTTTCATTTAATCAATGGTGCCTTTCTTCTACACTAGTCGGTAAATTCCAGCACAGAACTTTTTCGAAGCAGTTTCTAGGGAAATAGTCACTGAACTGTGGATGAGTTTTATTTTCTTCCAGAGCAGTACAACTCAAGTTGAAGGATAAGCGATAGCACATACAAGCTCATTCCAACGTTTTTTTACTTCCGCGCTGAAATACTTCACTTACACAAAGGCTCAATACAATCTGCTCCGTTTACGTTCATAGATTCTGTTGGTTCACTTTCTACACTGATAAAGTGTCAATAGATTATAAGATCAAAGCATATGACACGTTTAAACAGGGAAAGGCGCATGCATACACATAGTTAAACGGCTGGTTAGGTCATGCCCTGAAATATCAGATTTCCATGAAGGTGAAGAAATTGCCTGAAAGACAGGCCATAAAGGTTTTATCAACAGATTACGACTATAAAAATGACATTTGTCTTATTACAAGAGTCTTTGCAATCGTTGTGTAGTCAAACAGTATGCCGATGCAGAACTGAACATGCTAACACTTAACATAAACTACTGTGGCAGGTGATTAGGCTTAGACCTATCTGTAGAGAAAAAGAGGTAGAGATGGGGATAGTTCCGTCTTATCAGCAGACTGACTTTATTAGCCGCAATGAAACACAGAGCTATTCGATAACTCTACTGGATGTGAATGGTCAGCCTTTATTACCTATGTGACCAGCCCCTTAGTACACTTGCACATATTTTATGCGGAAATATGAACATTTTAAAACACATGACGTTTCTACAAACAGCTTTTTTACGTGAGCCATACCAAGTTCCCTAATGTGTCAAGTGATGTTTGGCATTTAGTTACTGTGACAACTGAACTGATCACTTCCTGTAAACTGACACTGAAATCCCTCCCATTGAATACAGACGCATTATGGGAGGATCCAGTCCAAGACAAGGAACATACTATGACTGATTACACTATCAGGCCTACTACTACTAGCACTATCACCTTCATCCCACCCTTACATCAACTGGTTAGACAACGGCATGTCACTTATACTGCCACAAGTGTAGGTCAAAATAAACCCTTTATCTTTTATCTACAGCAATCACAAGATATGATGACATAGGCTATTCTAGACATCAAACACACCCTGAACAACACATCCTGAACGATTAACTATTACCCTGTCCTAACATGGTATCATAAAAACAAGCATAGCTGTTTAGACTGATATATATTGCATGGCCTTCAAGAGAACCAAAAGCCCATGCGGGATAGACAGTGAAAATTAGGACAAAATTAATGTATGGTGACTTCTTTAGCCTTCAATGTTAAGGACTTGGCATTCCAATCCTTTTAACCAACATAACCACGTTTTTATTTCAAACCACAGTTCACCATCATGCACGACGTTTGTAAATAATGTAAGTTACTTAGTAATTAGGTAATAGAATGTAGTTCACCCAATGTATTTAGTCAGATGATTATTAATATTTCCTGGGAATGATTGTGGTCAACAACAGTCAACAACAAACTTGAAACATTCTAATCTGATCTAATATACATAATAATTTAAAAACAATCTAGAAAACATAGCTCAAATCAAAGGCGAGTGAAGGACACGAAGCACCTGCGAGAAACCACAGTGGTGTTTCCATTTGGCTGTTCACCAGTTCCCTTCCCTTCCCCCAGCAGAGTTCCCGTGATCACATGACCAGCCTTTGCCGCTGAAAACTAGGGGAAAGGTCGCAGAGCTATAGCGCTAGAATACTGCGCATCACGGGCAAAAACTCAAAAAGGCGTATTACCTCATTATTCTGCAACGACTATTGCTATGTACAAGGATAAAATGTTGAAATTCCTTAACGTTGTAGGTTCATCTGTACAAGGAAAAATATTACATTCAATACAAGATGGCAAATGCGGTCAAACACCCACACATGGCTTCAGTTTTCAATAACATATCCGCATTCTTATCATTTCCTATAAAACTATGCAATTACCTATTCAAAATGGGCTGCAATGTAATAGTCTGGACGCTACTTGAAAAAAAATAATATTGTTTTTAACAATAACATTTGTATTTTTGTGATTAGTGACCACGTGGACAGATAAACCGGGTCATAGTTTTCTTTACAATATCAAGTCTTTCCATGGAATGAAATAATTTATCCAGTATTTGGACATGAATATCAACAAAGAGTTTCACATTTATCAAGTTATAAAATATTGCATTCGACGCTAAATAGATGTCCTGTCAATGACCTTCCACAGTTACTTTAAGGTGAAGTTAACTCAAGACAGGTGTCACTATCTGTAAATGTGTTCATAAATACACAATGAAATACCCCATACAACAATGCAGAATGGCACAAATTCTCTAGCTAACCTGGAAACGGAAAAAAATACTCGTCTGTTGCCAATTCAGACGGTACAGTTCACCAGTGCTACCTGCTGACTTTGTTCGGCAACACAAAGTCACGTCCACCAGCTATATAAATGCTTAAAATGTATTATTATAATTTTTTTTACACATCAGTCTATATGCAAAGTATGTATATATTTGCATATATAGGTGTAGGCTTTTTTACGACAATCAGAACCCTAAAAGCCCGATAATAAACGAATATTAAATACAATAGTTAAAAGGTGCTGTAAGTTTATAGTTACCCTACAATTGACACGTTCTGTTTGTATCAAAAGTATTTAGTAAGTAGGCCTACTTATAGAAATTCCAGTAGTATAGGAACTAATAGGTGAAAAAACAAACCATACAGTTTTAGGAATTATGACAAGAAATTTGAATGGACCTAACCTGATATTGCAATAGTAAATTGATCTAAGAGGGCACACACGATGTACCAGTTGGTTTTACCGGTTTTGTTGCGGCGTTTTCACAACAAACACACTCTGCAGCCATATTTAGATAGTTTACTTAAGAAACTGTCCACATACAATAAGACAGGGGACGTTGAAAAAAGTATAGTAGGTTACTCACCAAGCCTTCCTTTGCACTTGTAGATTTGTCAAGCAAATATAATAATGCTTTCTATAACGCATCCAGCTTTGCCAGACGACTGGACTTGAAGGCTGTGACTGCCTTGCTACGCGTATTGCATGAATGGCAGCGATAAAAAGGCTACCGCCCAGTTTAAAACGTCACTTCACTGCACTATAATTTATGCGCAGTGGATCCTTTCACTGTATTCATCTAAATAACAATGGAGGAAGGTGGCGTATGCAGCTTGTCTGATAGGTAGATTAACTGAATGCCATGACATGACAAGTCACGAGTAACAGCCGAAATGTATGTTTGCTAAGTGTTCCATGACTTGCAGTATCTGAGCAGTGTAAATGTAATACAATTTTGAGTGGACTCAATGATGTGATAATGAGTGAACGTGAGAATTGAGGAGATATTTTTGAAAAAATAAGTAATGTCTGAAAACAGGTCTCGTTGTCAGTCTATGCTAGTAGAGACACATCCAATTTCATTAAGCAGCTACACTCACTAAACATGAACTAATGGGTAAAATAAATTATAAATTGGCGATTTATATTTGCTTTTATTTTTAACACAATGTTAAGTAGACATAAACGTATTTTTTATTATCTGTCCGCAATTCATCATTCATCCCGAAGAAGGCGCCACGAGACAGCATGTTAAATATAAAGCATACTGAGTCTGTCTGTTGCTTAGCTTTAGACTGACGTAGATACTTAACTTCAGCTTCCTTATTCTTTATATTATTAATCTTCTTCATTCACGAATGACAAACAACTCACATTCCGAGAACAAGCCATTCCCAGCTATGAAGCCAAAAAACACTAGCTAATGAGCTAACGTTGCTAGCTAATGTAATTCTAACAGTAGCACATCCATCCTTCTGTCCTGACTCAACGACGTATCAGGAGAGGAGGAAACAGACAGAGTTTAAAGCAAAATGTACATTTTGGGTAGGTAGTAAAAACTAAGGTTGGCCAATTTGTTTTATTACCTTGTTAGTAATTATCCCCAGTCCCACGCCTTCTTGTTTTGCTAATTCAATTAGTCTACGTTAGGCTAGCCGACTCTGTAATCGTCGGCATGCCTATCTTTGCTTCACACTTTCTGTTTCTCGGCGCGCCTTCTGTCGTTCGTGCGCGTGCCATGCAATGTCAGTGCTAGTTCTAAACAGCTGCCAAAGACGAGTCCTAGTGCAGCACTTGTGTTCAGACGTTCGGACAGACGGGGATGACCATTCATTCTGCTGTCAACAGTTGTTTAGATGACATGTCTCGTAAACCTAGCAGTCTATGAACAAGGGAGAATGAAAGAAGATTTATTTTCTGTTAGGACAGCGCAGACGACTCACCCAAAAAGGTATCGATATTATAAGCTGGACTTCACTCTTTGAAATATAATTTTTTTTCTTCTGATGCCCAGCTTTAGTGTGCACGCCCATCTATGTTGATACTTGATGAAGTTGTTCGCGTTATTTTATTGTGCTCGCTATGTTTTGGATTGTGTGATGTGATTATCAGCTAAGCTAACTTTATTTTTTTGTCGTGAACTGAGGAATGTTAGTTGCAATTTTTGGTTAATTTAACGCTACATCCGTTGTATTCTTCTAATTCTTTAATGTTAACGTTTGTGTAATGCGTTATTTGCTCCCTAAGCCTATAATATATGGCTTATTTATGTTTTCATTATTCATGTGCTCGTTTTTGTTAAAACATAGAAAAGCCTACGGACTGTTTTCAATCGTCAAAGACTGAACTGTAGCTCAGCACAGGAAGGAAGCCTCATTAGTTTCAAGATGTACACTTCATTTTCTCGCACACTAAAGGACTAAGGTGAACAGCCTAATTGAGAAAAGGGTTAGCCGAATAAATTCGCAAGGAGTGTACTCCATATTTTTGTGTAATGTCTCTTGGAATTTATTATGTAAATTTAGTTTTGAAAGAGGTAATCGACCAGTGCCAGCCATAAAGACTCTATGCCATACACACACAAACACACAGATACTCTGGTCTCCAGAAGTAGGCCAGTAACTGGTTGGTATGTCATGCCATGGGGCTATTAGTCTACTGACTGGGAAGGAGCCGTCTGGCATGATAATTGTGTGTGTGTGTGTGTGTGTGTGTGTGTGTGTGTGTGTGTGTGTGTGTGTGTGTGTGTGTGTGTGTGTGTGTGTGTGTGTGTGTGTGTGTGTGTGTGGGTTGGGGGGGGGGGGTTAAGTCTATGATGTAGGGCTGGGTGATCATTCAATTAAGATGTCATGATATCTTCTTAAAAACATCTGGTAAATACAGTGAGAATGACTAAGAAAACGATTAGATATTGAGTATGAAGTCAATCGGTATGCAGTTCCATAAGCATTCTGCTAAGCTAACAACATTATTTATTGTAATAATATGTTATCTTATAAAGAAAGACGACCTTTTGTCATATCCCCCATCCTAGTGTGATGGTTGAATGGGCTTTAAGAGGAACGCATGCTTCAGAAATGCGACTGCGTTGTTGTTATGCATTGTGAGACTGAACAAAGTGTGACTCTCTTTCCCTCCTAGTCAAGTAGTCTCTTCCTCCCACTCCTTGTTTATGCTACTCAGTTTTATTTCAATGCCCCCTACCTCCATCTCTCCCCCTATTTTACCGGAGGCAGTATCATCATCATCAGCAGCAGCTAAGTAGATTTACTTCAACCCAGCATCTGTTCAACCAACAGTAACTAGCCCAGATAGATTACAGCTCTAGATATGACATAACCTCCCCCCTCATCCCAAAAAGCAGCCCTCCATCCTACACTTACAGTTCGGGAGCATTTTCAAACCAAGTTTTAAATTAATATGCAACCATCCATAGAATAAATACAGCACTTTATTAGTGGTTAGCGTACTGTTATTTTGTCGCTATTTTTGTTAGGTCCCTTTTGTTGCTCGTTTCAATCTGGACAATTGGGATTATGCAGTGATCCCATCCTGTGTGGGACAAGCCGGATCTCGTTTAGACTCCAGATCCAGCTACAGTTTGGCTTTTAGAGGGGTATACTTTTGCACTGTTATTTTTGCAAAGCTTGCAGAGCTAAACTTGATGCGAAACAATGAGCTTACTACGCCTCCCGATTCGATTCACAGACTGGAGCAATGAGTAGAGGGATCCCTTTGCTGCCTTTTAGCTCTGTGCTAAGTGTCCATTGGGTCCACTCTACTAATATATCTGAAAAATCCTCTTAGCTTGTTTTGAGTGATAAGGATGTTTGATTGTGTTTTGAGAAATATTTATTGAAAATGCCCCGGACCCCGGGTGTAAGGGGTAGCCTATCTGCTTATTTTTGTAGATACTGTAGTTAAACTGTGGAAAAGGTGAACTTTTAAAACATTTACCTGACTTTTTGTGTAATTATAACGTTTTCTCCTGCATAACTAACACAGGATCGGTGTTACACCGATTTTTCATTCACAATGGCATCAGCGGTTCTCTTTCAAATCTTCAAGATCAATAGCAACCTTTGTGTTGAAAAGCAAATGACATTCAGAGTAATCATAATATTATTCCACTAGAGTAGAGGCGTAGACCTAAATGGCCTTTTTGTCTGCCCGAAAGACTGCCTAGTTATAGTCATCATTGGTCCGAGGCAGGGTGTCACAGAAATGCCCAGACAGGGATGCCTGTTGCCCCTTACCAGCCCCTTTGAAAATAAACACTTTTAGTAAGAGACGAGGAATAAGCTCACTGTATGACCATCAAAAACATCCTGCTTCCTGTTCCTCTTTTGAAAGTAACACTAAGTAAACTCTCTGGTATATGCCAAATCAAAACTTGAATGTAGGAAGGACAAATCGTTTTCACTAGCCAAGTAGGCTATCTGATGGCTTATTCTGTAGATAAGTGACATATTTGCTTGTTGAGAAGATCAGTAGTGGGCACACAAGAGAAAAGGCTACTTCCGAAATGAATTAGACAAGGTTGCCCTCATTGCAAAAGCAAGTCTGCTTGCTAGAACATCTACTGGAGTTATCTTCAGTTAAACAGTGTGAGTTTTCTGTCGTGTTGGTGTGCCACTGGCTTTGCTGGAAATATCACATGCATGCACTTTGCTTGTTGTGTTATTACTGGTTTAAGCCATGCTGCTTGTGAAATAGAGACCATAATTGCATTTTAAGAATAGATTGTCGTGAGGCTAAAAACAGCTAGTAGATCTTAGTTAATATTACAAATAGTTCCTCAGACTATAACACAGACTGTCCTGTCATAGCTGTTCATTTCGTGTGACTCTTAACAAGAACTAGCCAATGACGTAAGCAATACGGAAGCATTCCATGGTGAACTGCCGTGCTTCTCCCAAGTCCAACCATCTCTTTTGCACAGTCTGTCAGATTTTGTTGCAAAGACTTGATCTTGTAAATTAAACTCTTGGGTTTATTCCCCTCTGTTGTCCGTAATCCTCTTGGCTGGATAGCATGTTTGTTGTAGAGCTAGTGCATTGCTCTGAACCATGTACCGTGCAGCATGGAGTGGCCTTCTTGTCAGCAAGCAGTCTGAGCTTGTTTCAGCCTCGTCGTGGACCGTTATGCACGGGTGACATGGGTTCTTTGCTTTCTCCTCGTTGAATAATTTAATCCGTTTGCCCCTGTGTGAGCTGAGCTGGGTACTGTACGAAGGGTGTGGCGTGAGGAGAGCTTTGTGGTGGTACACAAAGAGTTGGGAGTAATACCTGATACCTTTTTGGAAAGTCGTTACGTGGCTTTATTTGAACACGGCCTCACCGGGACATAGGCCTAATTATAATTCTGAATGTATTTGGAAAGCCAGAGATGGAACAGCATCGAAACATAGTGCCAAATTACAGCACATTAATCATCGTGAGTCTCATTTACCCCATAGCCATCAGAATGGCCTAGTTCTTCTTCCTAGAGTATTTTCCCTTGTGGGTCTAGTAGACCTATGCCATTAATGGCAGTTTGTGCCCACATTCCAGTAATGTTACCAACTGTTCTACAGCAAAGCTTACAAATACTTTAAGTTCTGTTATGAGAGACTCTGAGAAATAGTTTCCACCCTCCACATATTATTGCATGCTTTTCTTATGGTTTTGTTCTCTCTGGAGAGAGGATCATCTCATGAGAACATGCTGGCTCGGCACAGTTCTGGGTTTACCCATACTTTTCCTTTACACCCCCCCACCCTCTCTCCAAAACATCCTACCACTCTCAAAAAAAAAACACAAGGCCTTACAATCTGGCCTGGTGCTGTCATTGTTGTATTTAGCTATTTTCCCCTTAGGTAGCAAGCAGCGAGGCCAGGGCAGGACCCAGGGGCAGTGGGCCCTGGTTCTCAGGCTGAACCCAGGGAAAGTCCCACGTGGCCTTCTGGACTCTTCTGATAGACTCTCGAGTTCCTATTTTTAAAATCTGTGTCCAGCTTCTGTGGTTGTGGTGACTGCAGGCAGCATTGGGGACAATGATGAGACAGAGAGACAGTGTTAGACCCAGGCTGAGCACCACAGAGATGCCCCCAGGGAGGGCAGAGCGCTATTCTGAGACCCAGCGCGCCTCTCTCCATCCGCTCTGGACGTTTGTGCCCCAGGGTCACCCAGTCTCTGGGTTGCTGCTATTTTCCACTCGCGAAGACAAACACTCCGGCCGTACTGGACAAAAAGAGCTGGACATATTAGGCTACAGTAAGAAATGAGCCCTGCCCAGCCTTGACACAGGCGGGCATCTGACTATGACTCAGTGGCAAACTTTGAAGCTGCAAAGCGTACATCACATTTCTTCCTTCAACTTCAAGTTTCCATTGAATATGTATGCTGGGCCTTCAGTTCATTGCTCCAACAGGTTGCAGCACAACGCATAGGCCCATACGTATTCTGAGGGTAGATTAGAAATCACGCACCAGTGCTTCATAGGCTGTTTGTGTTCGGGGATAACTCGGAACGGAAGCGCAGGGAAAAGAGTGGACAATCGGCTATTGTAGAGCGCGCTGGCACACCTGCGGAACACGTCGAGAAAGCGTGGGGCTCTGACGGGAGCTTTCCTCTGGGGAGGACCGTGCTGTTATAGGAGGAGCAGGACATGGGGCAGCCTACAATAGACAGACAGATGTGACCGGGAAGTGAACACGAGCATGGAGCAGGCGAGTCACGAGAGGTTAATTATGTAGATATAGACACGTTTTTAAGTGGACGACGCCATTTGTAATGGACGTTGTGTTTATGTTGTAGGCTGTGGTAGGAGTCCGATAGTTTTTAAAGCGGTTACAGAGTGTGTATGGTAGCATTATTTAAATGTCCCTTTGTCCCAGCTGGGTTAATACCCGCTCTTCCTCTTCAGAATGGGAGACTTTTCAACATATCATATTTGCCTTCCTGGATATCCTGCAGGGTGAATCAAAGTGACATTTCCCTGCTCTGAGGGATCAGATCCCTCTGCCCTCAAGAGCATGCCTTTGTTTCTGTTGCAAGACCAAGTGCTTTTTCAGAGGAAATTAACAAAAGCTCTGTTGAGGTCAAACCCTGACTGAAGTCGCTGGCTGCAATAGTATCCTCTGATCCCAACCTGAAAGAGTGGCCAGAGAGGAGAGCACAGAGTGGTTATTGTGAGGTTCCCAGCCTGTCAGCTCTGCGGCGGAGGCTCCAGGTTCCTCGTGAGAAATTCCACCGGTTACTCTCATCTCCTCTTTAAGTCTTATACGACCGTCGCATTCCCCTGACACAACTCTTATTCATGCTCTCTTTTTTGTGATTCTGTAGGTTACTCACACAGACCCAAACACAAAACGGGTTTTTGGTTATAAAACTGTAACTGTGCTGCATTGTAGTCTGCCAGACCAGAAGTTGTGGAAATTGGAGCCATGTGCTCGTTTGTTAAGGTTTCATTCTCTGTTACTGAGGGGGGACAACATGCCTTCAGGAAGTCCTCATGTCTTGCCTATGCGCATGACAACACAGTGAAACTAGTCTCGTTTATCTTTCTGGGGGAAAGAAAACATTGCACAATTACTTCGCTTTACAATGTGAAGGGGTTGGCGCAATTTGACCCCTAAAGCCTAGGCTATACCCTGAATATTTGTTGTTTCCGTGGACTATTGACTCATTAGATAGCCTTGTCATGGCTGCTGGGAGTTTTTTCTATGTAAGGAAGTAATGTGACAATAAGGCTGCGGTGGCTTGATGAAAAAGGTTTGTAAGGTGGAATTGAGGCATAGTGTGTCATAGGAAAAGGGGGCGGCCAGGAATGAGTAACACGGCCAGGCCATTTACAGCTGCTTTGGTAGTGCAGACTAGTCACATTCCACCACCACTTACTAAGAGAACAGTCTATGGAGAGGTCAGGTCTGTGTGACTGAGTCAGCAACGACTCACGCACACACACAGCGCACCCTAGCGCGGGACACTCATATATTTAGGCTAAAGGGAAAATAGTTTGAATTCATGGACTCGTGACAAACTAACCCAAACAGCTATTTGCTAAGTGCTGGGTTGAAGGCTGAGAGAGGGGGATGTTCTGCTGTGTGAAGCATGGCTGTGGTCCGTATATGCCTGTGGGGGGTGAGTTAAGGCTGGGATCCGCTCTGCCATGGCGTCTCTTGACTGACCATGCATATGGCATCGTCTAGTCATCCAGCGGTGGGAGGAATGGATGTCGACATCTGTCGCCTCTCCCCTGTCATGCCGTCAGCATGGGCTGTGTGTGTGTGTGTGTGTGTGTGTGTGTGTGTGTGTGTGTGTGTGTGTGTGTGTGCACGTGTGTGTGTGTGTGTGTGTGTGTCAGACATGTAGTGTCTTGAACACTGTGCTGTTTAAGGCAATTTAGGTCAAATTACAGTGTTGGATGACTGGGTAGGTTCCTGGGTTGCAGTCAATGTTCTTAGGGAGCCACTGTTTTGGTTTGAGTCCAAATAGGCAATGTGGCACATGTGAGGTGATCCTGAAACTGAAACTGAGTTTTCACATTGCCATCTCAAGATGTTAGACTACTTATGCAAACACACAAAACAAGTGCTCCCCCCTTTTTCACACGCTGCCTGCCTGCTTGACTCGTTTGCCGTGTTGGCTGGTAATCCGAGGCCTTTCATTCTGAGTCTTTTTCTTCCTAGTCTAATCTTCTTCTGGGTGAAATGATCTGTCCAGAACTTGGATTAAGATGGTTCACAGAAGAGCAAAGGATCAGCAGAAAGAAAGAAAGAAGCAGGCTCTGCCTACAATGCAACCGTAGCTTGAGACATGTTCTACTGTTCAGAAATACAAGCTCTGCTTACAATGCAACATTAGCTTGAGACATGTAATGTAAGGAAGGAATTTGGCAGCACAGTGGCTCAGTGATTAGCGCTGTTGCCTCACAGCAAGAAGGTCCTGGGCTCAAACCCCACCTCAGCCAAGGACCTTTCTATGTGGAGTTTGCATGTTCTCCCAGTTTTTGTGTGGGTTTCCTCCCACCATCAAAAAACATGCCGCATTCTCCTACCAGTGCCCTGACCAGTCACTGCCAATTCAACTGGAGTCGGTCTGTGTGTCTGGGTTGGCTGACCTCCACGCTGCGCTATGGCAGGTCTCTAGTCCAAGTCTTGACCTCCTTTTCCCAAACAACAACTGGGTCTACACGGTTGTCCTGTTTCCCTATGCTGGGATAGCGAGGCAGATCAATAAACCAGACCAGACAACTCTCCCGGTTTCTTTTCTATGGTGTTGGAAAAGACAATGTGTGACAATGTGTGTGAGCAAGTCTGTCGTAATATGTTGGGTGAGCAAGTCTGGCGCAAATTGGCTGCCGTGGTATCACACTGAGTGTTGTGTTTGATAGCTGTCGGTCAATTCGTAGTTCGTTCTGTGTTATTAATTGGCAACCAATTTGTGTAAAGCGCTTTGAGTATCTAGAAAAGCGCTAAAAACTAAATAAAATGAATTATCATTATTAATAATAATAATAATAATAATAATAAATACAAGCTCTGCTTACAATTCAACATTAGCTTGAGACATATTCTACTGTTCAGAAATACAAGCTCTGCTTACAATTCAACAGTGGCGTTCGATAAACAGATAAACCATCGTCATGTAGTATAATTGAACTCTTACACAACACAGCTTTTAGAAAACAGAAATGATCATATGTGGTTACACAGTCAGGATCTCCACAGCACCTACACTGCACTTATGGAACATTTGACAGGCATGAATGTTTTATTCCATCACTTGACCTTGTCACCATGGATGACTTGTGTTGTGTACAGATGGCAGGGCGGGGTACTTCTCAGCTGCCATGCCGTCTACTTCCTGTCAAGGCCCAGTGCCCTGGGAGCGTTGCTTTATGGGTAACCAACCGCACAGTGGGGAAACACCCTATAGTTCTTTAAGTTTGTTCTTAATCCCTATGGGGCAACAAGAGCATGTGCCGTTGATTTTGTCTTTTTGAGTTGTTTTTTCAGAACATTTGTTCAGGCTTAGAGCACGTTGGTGTAACTGTCTAAGGTGGACTGTGGTCCTCTTCATGGACCCGAAACTGTGAGTAAGATTGGACACGGTGCGGTTGAGAGAGCATTGAGGAGCTATTAGCGCACGCTGGATTTAGCAACACGTGTCACGGCAGGAAACGGTAGGTTCACTGGCTTCCCACCACAGAGCAAGCGAGGCCCGGGCTACATCCTGCAGCCCGGCTCATGACAATCTAGCAGCGACCATTTTAAAAGGCATTAGGCCTCCTCTTTGTTCTTTCTCCCCCTCTATTCAAAGTGCCTCCCCTCAGCGTTCTCTCCTGCTCTTCCTCTCTGTTTTAACGTTTAACTGTTCCTCTCTTCCTCTCTACCCCTCGAAGCTCCACTCTGTCACAGCAGGTGGTCCATGTTCCACCTCGCAATTAAAATGTTCTGTTCGCATCTTACGCATCTCCTCTTTCACTTTTGTACTCTGGCTCTCAGATCGTCATTGTGTTTTATCTATTTTTTATCTCACCTTTATGGCGTGTGTGTGTGTGTGTGTGTGTGTGTGTGTGTGTGTGTGTGTGTGTGTGTGTGTGTGTGTGTGTGTGTGTGTGTGTGTGTGTGTGTGTGTGTGTGTGTGTGTGTGTGTGTGTGTGTGTGTGTGTGTGTGTGTGTGTGTGTGTGTGTGTGTGTGTGTGCGCGCGCGCGCGCAAGCGCACTCCTACCCACTCTCCCGTCTATTCCCTAAATGGGATGCTGTATGGTTGGGCAGTCTCTTTGACAGGCTTATCTCTCCCCCCTCTCCTTTAGCTGCTGCTCAGCTATGGCCCTCTTGTTTGCGTGCCGTTCTCATTGTCACCCAGTCTGTCTCCTCTCGCCACATGAAAAGAGCCTAAACAAGGACGACTCGCTCTCTGACTCACAGACCAAACGATAAAAAATAAAGATTGTGGTCGTTTAGGGCCGGAAACCCGTAAGTCATGGTCTAAAAATGTCACAGTCAGTAATCGTCGTGAACCTGTGAGGATGTGCGATGCTAATGGTAGGAAGGAGCTCGGCTTGGCGTGGGCATCGCTGTCCCGCATCCCCCGCCCATCTCATCACGCCTTCTGTTTGGCGGGGAGGCTGGCGAGCGGTTTCCTTCTCTTCCTGACCTCAACAAAGGGCCTGGGCAGACAGACTGCACGGGGGCCCGACCACAGGAAACCGGCTGCAATCCAAAGAGGGAGGCACACCAGTCCTTTGCTTAGGACTGATTAGGGAACGATGAAACACTGTCTACAGCATGGAGCGTTAATGAGAAAATGTCTGTCGCCGACGCTCCAGGACCATGTTTGTCCCTTGTCCTTACGATGCGCCTCAAATTGTTGTTGGTAAATACAAAAATAGACTTGGCAGGGCTTGTGCTGGTCTTGTTCAATATCGTATGTGAGTAAACCGAGGGTCGTAGCCAGAGGGGAGATGAGATATCATGCTGATAACAAGAGTAGTCTAAACACAATCTTATTGCTTTTTTGTCTGCCTCCTGTGAGCTGTTGTTGTTTAGTCTTTTGTCCGAATTTCTAACCAAAGCAGTTAAACCTCAACTTCATTCAGAAAGTTGGAGTATAGGCTGTCTGTTTTAGGTCTACAGTCGTCCAACGTCTCAAAACAGCCTTCTAAGCTTTTTTAAAACACTTTGCTAGTGTTTCTCTTCCTTAAGTTATGCGTCCACATTGTCTGTCCAACACCATAGAAAATAAACCGGGAGAGTTGTCTGGTCTGGTTTATTGATCTGCCTCGCTATCCCAGCATAGGGAAACAGGACAACCGTGTAGACCCAGTTGTTTGGGAAAAGGAGGTCAAGACTTGGACTGGAGACCTGCCATAGCGCAGCGTGGAGGTCAGCCTACCCAGGCAGGAAGAGCGGGGCTCCCCGTCCAGGTGGGGGCTTTGGTGGCGGTGGTGTTGTTGGGTGGGTCTGGGAAGAGAACAGAGGGGCCCTTTGTTTGAGAGGACAGGCTCCGCTACACCTGTTGTTGCCAGAGGATGCCTAGCGTGCCTTAAACACCAATCGGTGCTCTCAGCTGGCCAACACATGGTGTCAGAGTCAGCAACAGCGGCCATCACACAGCGACCACTTTGATGGGGCCTGGGGACTGTTGTTTGTGGGAGAATTTGTGTAAACTGCTGCGTTACCTTCCCACGCCCAGGCCCTTAGCGTTTGTGTGAAGTGTTTTTTTTAATCTTTATTTTCTTTGATTTGGCATCTGGATTGTGTTAAAATCCTTTTCAGCATTTCATTTCAAGAGCATGGATTAACTTGGACGCCGGATTAAGCATGCGTCTCTCTGTTTTAATAGGTTTTGTACAGACGTCGAGATTTCCCTCGCCTCCCTCAGGCCACTTTGGTCCTTCTTCGTTTTGAATGTTGAACATAGCACTAAGCACGGTTATTGTAGCTGGCCCTTTGTGTGTCTGATCAGCGTCTTTGAGTGGCTTAAATGGCATAGCAGGGAGGACTGCCCCCTCAGATTTGGCTCCCCCAGTACCAGTTGTGACAACTGCTAGTCTCGTCGGCCTTTTTATTTGAGGCCAGGCCTGCATCAGTCAGCTGGAGCCTTGACGGAGGACAAGGAGGGGGAGAAGGCTAGGCGAGGCCACAGAACAGCCGGGGCTTCTCTCCTCCAGCCGTCTGTCCTGTGTTTTTACTGTCTCATCCCAAACACGAGGGCGCTGCGCCAACACACAGGCACCTTCTCCACGGTTAGCGTTCCCTGTCTAGTTGGGATCTGAATCAGATCATTCTGGGAACCACAATGCCGAGTTCTATTCATAGAGCTGGCTGCTTGACAAGTACTAGGCTAAGTTAAACCTGAAATTTGAGTTTACAAGGTGAATGACGTAACTTTGACGTTCAGACGCTGTCCGTCATATTCAATGCTTCCTTCAGCCGATTTATTAAAAATGACAGGTCCTTTAGCTGTAGCCATGGGAAAATTATTGTGTTCATTGACTAATGTTGCTGTATGTGACGACTGATGATGCTTGTTCTCCGCTTATGCCACAGATTTTGACATGAAGAAAGACATTGACACATTGATAGCAGAGGAACGAGCTGACATCATCTCTAAATATGAGAAGGTAAGTTCGTGAGAATTTGAACAGAAACTGGCTCATGCCATTCTTGCTCTTTGCATGTGTTCTTTATAGAACTAAAGCCTGAACTTGAACACCTGAACACCACGTATACTTGTGTGTGTGTCTTCATGCTACTTTCTCTGGGCAGAGAGTACCTTTCTTTGGTTTATTCCATAATAATAATAATAATAATAATAATAATTCATTTTATTTATATAGCGCTTTCCTAACACCCAAAGTCGCTTCACAGCATCAACATAGATCACAACAAACAATTAGACAGAAATAGCATAACAAACAGACAACAGCAACAACAGTTCTAACTAATAAACCTGTGAATGAGCAGGTTCGATGAATAGAGATCACGTCAGCATCTTGAGCAAGCGGTCTTGCATCACGGTTTTCCCCGTAAACATTTCTGCTGCCCAGACAACCAGACCGCGCTTCCCTCTTCTTTTTTATTTTTGGCTGGGTTTTACGTACTCTTATACATACATTCTGGGTAATGTCCTCACATGGTGTTTCCTGTTAAGCTGCGCTCTTGGTTGTGGGGATGTGGTGGTTCTGGGGGGGGGGGGGGGGGTGGACGATAACAACATTAAAGCCTGCTTCCTCTGTTTACATTTCGCCTCTGGCATCTGTCTAACCGTAGGTGATGTCACCGGCCAAAGCGCCTTTTGGATTGCCCCCCCCCCCCCCCCCCCCCCCCCCAACTTCTTTTTGGTACGTGTCGTCGAGATGCTACTGACTTCTTATCGAGAGAGAGCTTGTGTGTTTCAGGGCAGGCAAGAGGGCGTCCACATCAACCCCTGGGAGGATGCTGACTACAGCGTCTATAAGGTCACCGACCGTTTCGGCTTCCTGCAGTAAGTCTCCCTGACGGACAGTTGTGCCCGCGGGCGTGCCTCCGCCCCGGGATCACCACCTCGTCCAGACGCCAGGTTTCCTAGCTGCTGTGGTCGAAGCGGAGAGGCTACACAGAGAGTGAAACCATGGCTTGGCTTGAAAATGAGTGTGCATGCAACGAGAGAAACGCCAGCGGGCATATTTAAACTCGTATTCAAAAATATTTAATAAAACTGGTTTTATTCCCGCGTCATTGTGCACTGCAGTCGTTCTGGGGTTATCAGGTGATGTCATCGCCTAACCTTCCTTTGTTTCTCTCTTTACCTGTCTGCAGCGAGGAGGAGCTGCCCGTTCCTACTGCTGTCGAAGAGAAGGTAATCCTGTTTAAAGACTAGCAACATCGCAGACACGCTCCGATTTGAACCATAAAGCAGCGGTTATGAAATGGAAATGGAAGTGATGTGAAATTGTCTTTGCCCTCCAGCAAAAGCAGCTGGAGATTGAGAGGGTGGAGAAATGGCTGAAGATGGTGAAGAAATGGGACAAGTACAGGAGCAGTGACAAGGTGTGTGTGGGTCGGGGTGTCTGGCGCGGACCATTGAAGCGCATCGTACCGCACCGCCCCAAATCACAATGTCCCTCTGCCTCATGTCTTTCATTAGACTTCATGTGTTATCGTTTCTTAAGGAGTTGTAGCCGTTCCTCTCTCTCTACTGTCTGTTTTCTTTTTTTTCTTCAACGTTTAGCTCTCTCTGTTGTCCAGTTTTGTTCACTTTTATAAGCATGGCACCCAGGCTTATGACGAGGCCCTGTGGTTGTATTTCTGGTGTGAGAAAGGGGAAGTGGGTTACAGCGCGTTTAGTCATTCCTGTACTTCACGTTGTGGTCTGACGCTAAGAGCATGTCAAAGGTGACAACGTCCTGCTGGCTGCCGCGGCCTTCTGACGGGTCTTTCCTGTTGCAGATGGTGAAGCGCGTTTATAAGGGCATCCCCCTGCAGCTGAGAGGCCAGGCCTGGGCCCTCCTGCTGGACATCGACAGGGTCAAACAGGAGAACTCTGGCAAGTACGAGGTAAGGCATGACCGGCCGGAGACAGAAACACTCGTTTTCATCCCGGTCCTCTCTTCTTCTTTTTTTTTGTACGTCTCCATCACGCCTGTTTTGTTTTCCCGCCTTCACAGAAAATGAAGCGCCAGGCGAGTGAGTACTCCACGGAGATCAAGCAGATCGACCTGGACGTCAACAGGACCTTCCGCAACCACATCATGTTCATGGACCGCTTCGGCGTCAAGTGAGGCTGAGCCTTTAACCCCACGTCTTCACCACAGTAGCAAACCCCCCGGCCTAGCGCCGGCCTCCCCAGGCGATGTCACACTGGGTGCACGCACATACACACACACACACACACACTAGTCGTGTTCCGCACGCGGATCATATGACTACAACGCTGACCTCTGGCCCCCGTTTTGTAAGCGATAATGACTGCTTAGCGTCTGCAACGGGAGTCTCTGGTTTCCCTGGTTTGTTTTGTTAATGAAACTCCAATGCTCTCTCTCTCTCTCTCTCTCTCTCTCTCTCTCTCTCTCTCTCTCTCTCTCTCTCTCTCTCTCTCTCTCTCTCTCTCTCTCTCTCTCTCTCCGTTTTCGTTCCGTGGCCTCGCGCGTCCACTGACCTGGCTAAGTCTCCTCCAGGGCTAAACTCTGGCTCTAGCCTCAGTACAGGCACCCGCCTACCCGCCTACGCCTACACGTGCACGTGCACACACACCTCAAACATAACCAGAACGCGAGCAGCTTCCTCCCTCTGTGTTTCATTAGCCTTCCTGTCAGTGAGCAAGGAGCGCAGGAAGTAGCACTCACACAGAAAGCTGCTGTCACAAAGTCCTAGTCATATGCCAAAACAGAGGTTCTTTTTGGCCTTTCACGGTGGTTTTGTGTGTTATGGTCCTCCTACTCCTAGCCCTGCATCCTGCCTGCGCTGTCATCTTTCCCCCTTTCGATTCAAATCTTGCTGAATCCGAGCAGAGCGACACACAGTCCCATCCTGCCTGACCGTGTCGGCCTGCCTCCCTTCATGTCAACAGCTAGAAGCTTCCACCACACACGGAGACGCTGGGCTATTTAAAGCTCCCTTCCTGCCTCTGTCTGCACCTACAGAGCTAGTGTTTACATCCCGGACCTCAGGGCTTCTTTAATTGTTTGCATTAGATCTGTCAATGCGCTCACAAAGACCACTCAGCTGGGCAACCCCCATACACACACACACACACACACACACACACACACACACACACACACACACACACACACACACACACACACACACACACACACACCCAATGTCTGTTTTATGCTCTGAGACAGGGATGCTGAAAGTGCCAGATGTGACCTACCCAAACTCGCACAATGCTGCATGCTCAGTTAGAGGGGGTTGGGTGCTGAGGTAGGAGTCCAGTGATGCACTGGTGCATGCAGACATGCCATTACACAGAGACACACACACACTCTATAGGCTTCTCCTCATTGTGTGGACGCGACAGAGCCTTATGGATTGTTTGTTGACGGAAGACCCTTATGTGGCTTTAACCTTTAACTTTAACCATCCCGCCCGGAAAGGATGTGATGTCACCAGCAGGCTAATAGCCCCTGGAATGTCTGGCACTTTCATCTGACGACACACACACCTCCACACAAACACACACCCAGACACACACACACACACACACAAACACACACACACACACACCCTCTTCATAAATATTTTAGCTTTGCCGTGAAAGGCATTTCTTAAGAAGCTCAGTGGAAAAAGGAACACTTAAGAGGTTGACGGAAAGAATGTCCTCCTCATCTACAGTGTGTGACTCCGCTGAGGAAGACCAAGGTTCACAGGATGTTAGGCTACAGCCAGACTCCCCTCGGTGTTACTTGAGGCTTATTTGATTACATCAACCTGCCTGTGTGAATCTTAATGGGGGAGTGTGTGTGTGTGTGTGTGGGAGTGGGGGGGGTGGGGGGGGGGGGGGGTGTATGGCCATGGTTTGGACATTAGTAATCAGTTGTGTGTCTTTTCAAAGAGCAGTATTTTACTCGCTGTCTCTTTAGTCAAATCATTTCCAGTTGTGTACATGTCAGTGCTGACTGAGGATCTCTCATTTTCTCACAGGCAGCAGGCCCTGTTTCACGTGCTGGCGGCCTACTCCGTCTACAACACGGTGAGTGTGTGTGTGTGTGTGTGTGTGTGTGTGTGTGTGTGTGTCATTGTGTGTTACGCAACAGAGCAGAGTGCTGGGGTGTTTTGTTTAGCAGAAGAGCGGAAGGAGGCCGTAGCAGCCACGCCTACCCCTTTCCCATCCCTGCTCAGAGCCACAAGGGGGGTGCTTTATTTATGAGGGGGGGATTGGCTGCAGTGTACAGAAACACAAGTAGTAGACAGCCATTCGAACGAACAGCGGCACTTGGATATTCAAACCCGTGTGCTCTAAGCCTCCATTAACATATACTTCTGAATATATAGGAGATTGTTTTATTTGTTATTAATTGGCAGTAGGTTTATAAAGCTCTAACACACCGTAGTAATGGCCACTGAAAAGGATGCGGATGCGTAAAGCCTGCGTCATCCCATTCCCTGAGACCACATCCCACCCGCCTGCTTGCCACCTACTGCGTTTTCCACTCCAGTTTTAGACCTGGTCTGTCACCCCACTGGCCGTCCGCAGGCTGTGAGGTCACAGAGTTTGGGCCGTGGCTCCTGCTGTACTTAGCCTTGCACCCACTCTTAAGCCAGCGCGTCGGTCCACAGCAGTTTAGCAGGCTTTATCTGTGTCTGTGCATAGTTAACTAACATATTCTACTGGAGTGGAGCACCGCCGCCGGCACCTCCACCAGATCAGTGCTCGTCCCTGGGACCGAAGTGGACAGCGTTCCACGTGGATAGAGAAGGATAGGGAGGAGGGGAACATTATGGCTACTAGGTTATCTTCAGATTAGGACAGACATCAACTGCACGCGTGCCTGTGTGTTAGAGAGCACGCTCGCTCGCCTATGCGCACAGACAGGCACACACACACACACACGAACCAACGCACACAAATACATGCATTGATATTTTCCCCCAATTTTGCTTATTCCGAATCCTCGTCCTCTGTGCATCCGTCAAACATTGTGGCTGATCACACGCACACGCACACGCACACGCGCACAGACACGCGCAGACCCGTTCCTGTTTCATTTCTAGTGTAGTTGGTGCCTGCATGCTAGAGGTGTCAGCGAGTGTCCTCTTTTTCCACTGCTCACACACAGACCCACTTCTCATCAGTAACTGGGTCAGTCTGGGAGAGGAGGGGGGGGGGGGGGGGTGGAAAGGGAAAAGACAGTTCACTGTGTATCTATAGCACATGGGAAAAGATGGGGGGAAGGCATTCTGGGAATGTGCTCACCCAGATTTAATAGATCACACTTCCAAAAAAGGATTGTTGCAGCATCCACCACATCACTGTTTTGTTATCTCATTCTACAGCATGGCTCCTGCTTATGGAAACAAACGTGTTGTTATTGTTTGAGTGGAGTATGATTATTTTAAATATTAAGTAAACATAGCGTTGCCGTATTGTACTGTTTATTCAGCACGTTGACAAAATGTTGCTCGCCAACCTTGCCGAGTCCAGACAGTTCTCATGCCATATGCACACATCAGACATGCAGACCCCAGACAGTCCCCTCACCCCGGCCCTGTCCGCCCATCCAGAGCTACGATAGGTCATGAATAATGTCTCCCCTCGCCCACGTACCACCCGTCACCCTGGGCCTCTGGCTGTGTCTGTGTCCTACCCCTAGGAGGTGAGCTACTGCCAGGGGATGAGTCAGATCGCTGCCATCCTGCTCATGTACCTGAACGAGGAGGACGCCTTCTGGGCCCTGTCGCAGCTCCTCACCAACGACAAGCACGCCATGCACGGTCAGTGAGGGAGGGAGGGAGGGAGAGGGCGGGAGAGAGAGAGAGAGAGAGAGAGAGAGAGAGAGAGGGAGAGAGGAAGAGGTATACACAAATGACCCCTAGAGCCAAACAGTGTTTTGCCCGTGTTTATCTTAGTTTAAAGGTAAACATTTAGGTCAGATACGTTTTTCCATGAGGCTCGATGTAGGACTGAAATGAACACATGGTTGGTTTCTTTTGTTCGTGTACCTTATTTGGTGACTCTCCTCTCTGTGTGCGTTAGGGTTCTTCGTCCCTGGCTTCCCCAAGCTACACCGCTTCCAGGCCCACCACGAGCAGATCCTCTCCAAGCTGCTGCCCAAGCTCAAGAAGCACATGGTGAGCCCGCACGGGTCCACGCCAAGGCCTCGACGGTCGGGGGAGGGATCGCGGCGGGTCTCTCGGGGGGGGGGGGGGTCGTCTCTTTGCCACCGTCCCTCGGGTTCTAATGTGGACAGAGGTGTTGCGTAACGGGGGCCACGGGAGACTTCTGAAAGCAAATATTTAAACGTCGGCGTGGTTTGGCGGAACGTGTATAGCGTGTTTGTTCTCTGACCCGTTGTGTTTGTGCCCAGGACAAGGAGCAGATGTTGGCAGGGATATACATTACCAAGTGGTTTCTACAGTGCTTCATTGACAGGGTGAGTCTCCCTAGTAGTGACTGGGTAATCCTACGTGTTTTAGACTGTTCTACTCTATGTCCATTCTTAGAGCTGTCAATGATATACAGGGGAGCACCTTCTATGCTAGATAACCGCAGTGAACCACAATGAATCAGTCATGAGTCCATGTGTCGTCCCATTGACCCCCTGCACTGTGTTGCCCCGCTGACAGACCCCGTTCACCCTGACCCTGCGCCTGTGGGACATCTACATGTTGGAGGGGGAGAGGATACTCACAGCCATGGCCTACAACACCCTCAAAGCGCACAAGAGTAAGTTCTGCTGCTGCCGCTGCTGACGGTGCATGTGCTTTACGAGGGCTCCAGGGGGAAGGCGGCCGTGCTTCCGGATCCGACACGGGAGCGTAGCGGCTGCTCCCGCCTCCTCACCGTCGTGACACGGCGCGGAGCCGTCAGGTCGCACGCCGCCTCTCGACAGGCTGCGTCCTCACCAGAGGGCTTGGCTTACGCAATGCAAGTCGTCGGTTGCCGTGAAGAATAGCCACACAGCCGCTTCCCCACTGGATGCTCGCTCAAGACGGGGAAGCACCCGATTGGTGCATTTCCCAACGAGCGTTTTATTAGGAAGTTTTTATGTTTTTTTATATGAAAATATAAAAAAAGACAGGTGGACACAGAAATTGTGTGATGATGACTCTATTGGTCAATGCCCGTGCCTCAATACCTCTAATCGGCTGTCACCATGTTTTGCCCAATCAGAGCGTCTGCTGAAGCTTCCTCTGGAGGACCTGAGGGAGTTCCTCCAGGAGAGTCTGGCGACTTCATTCTTCATGCCCGACGACATGGTGGTGGAGCATCTGCAGGCAGCCATGACCGAGTTACGCAAAATGAAGCTGGACCTGCCCCCTCCAGGTAGGGACAGGGAGTACAGGCAAAACTGTACCATGTACTCAACAGTTCACTTCCACCCTGCTGGAAACTATATGCAGAAGCAAAGCTGTATCCATATAAGATGTATTTATCCTTGATATGTAAACTGCAGCTCTGTCTTCTGATGGGTATACTGATTCGCTTGTCTGTGCTCCTCTAGCCAAGTCTGACGAGCTACCAAAGAAGCCCCTCGGTCAGGAGAGGCCTGTTCGTCTGATGCCCCTCCAGGCAGACCCGCCTGTGGACACCATCACCCTGGAGCGCACGCCTTCCCCTGGGGAACCCCAGGACTCGCCCACCCCTCCTGGGCCGTCTCCAGACCAAGGCCAGGGCCACAGCCCGCAGGCGCCACGCACATCGGAGAGGCCCAAGCCCACCCGAGGCGCGCCCCCACCTCCGCCGCCCAGAGCGGACGACAAGCCCCGTCCACAGGGTGTCCAGAAGGTTGTGAGGGAGGGGAGCCAGGGGCCGGACCCCCAGCCTGAGGGGGACTGGCCGCCACCCTACGAGCCCCCTCCCGTCGCGCCAACCATGCAGACCGGGGAAGAGCTGGAGCTTCCCGACCTACCCCCACCACCGCTCTGCTTTCAGGACGTGGAAGACCTCGGCGTGGGGAGCAGGGCTGATTCATTGTGCGGCCCGCCCTCCGTCCCCCACAGCTCTGCTCCCTCGTCGGGGCTAGAGCACCCTGCTCAGGACAGGCAGCGGCCAGCGCCACCCACCTCCCTGGCCCTCATCTTAGAGGAGCCCCCGTCCTCCCTGCCCCCTCCGCCCCACTTCTCCTTGGCCGGCCCCCCCTGTCCCGTCCCTCCCCCCAAGCCCACCAAGTTCCCCGTGTCCCTGTGTGTCCCGCAGCTCCCGGGGGACAGACGGCCTTCCAACTCCTCCCAGTACGACAACCTGTCTGAGGCCGACGAGGAGGACCGCTATCTGGAGCGGTTGCTGGAGGTGTCTGCCACCCTGTTTCAGAGCTCCGCGCCGAGCTCCACGCCACGGGAAAGTCCAGGGACCTACGGCCTACCTCCAAGGTCGTTTAAGGACCGGGAATTCGACCCCTCGCTGTACCCTCTCCCTCCACCACCTATGTTCCTCCCTCCGTCACCCTCTCCTCCCTCTGCCTTGATCTCCGGGCTCCCGAGTGTACTGCAGGAGCCCGACTATGAAGGCCAGGAGAGCTGGGTGGAGGACTCCATCGTCCTCCCTCCCCCGCCTCCGTGCTTTGCAGACAAACTAGTCCCCTTCCAGAGTAGCGTGCTCAACCACACGGACGCTCAAAGCCCCGCCTCGTCCGGCCAGGGCTACTGCCAGTCTATGGTCAGGGGCCCCAGGTCGCTCTCCAGCTTCCCAGCCCCACTGCTGTACGCAGGCTCCCCCCCAGGCTCCTCCCGGCCCTCGGGACAACCTCCAGGGGGCCCCAAGGGTTCACTCCAGCCCAGACTTTTACAAGGTGCACCCTGGTAGCTAGCAGCTGCCCAAGTCCGTGACCTTTTAAGGTCCCTCTGGGTAATGACTTAAGAAACGGCCTGTGAAAGAGACTGCATTCTAAACTTGGAATGAAGATTCACCACTGTGCACGCTTGTCATTTCAAAGCCATATATCAAAAGGATAAAAGAGACCAGTGGTTTGGCCAGTAGCATTTTAGTGTTTTGAGGCCCTTGAAATCTTTTTACTGATTTGGTATTTTGTGACGTTACTGTTAGCACCTTTTCTGAGGGAAGTTAACCTTTTTTAAATGAACCCTTGAACGCAGACTTTTTTTCTAAACTTTGTTTTTAACCGGATGTCTTACCATAGTTACTGTTTACCACACACATAGCAAGCGAAAGAGTGGGACTTTTTTTTTTCTCTCTTACGTAATTCAAAATTGTACCATGCGTTTTACATTGGTTAATCTCTCCTCTTTTGGTTTCATTCTCCTGTTACAAAATTGTGTCTTAACCCGGTAGCAGTTTTCACAGGACCAGCACCATGTCTCAGAAACGAACTCAAGGGCTTTGTAAAGACCGCTACAGTACCCCAGCATACCTTTAATACCAAGTCTGCATTTATGGTTCTCTGTGAGCAGGCTCACTCAGCATAACTAAAACCCTTTGTTTTGTAATCTGCTTCTTGCGGGAGTATTTCCTTGTTTGTTTATCGTTCCTTGCATTAACCGTGCCAAGCCATTGTTAAATGATGCACACTGTACGCCAGTTAGATTAGTTATGTGACTGTTCAAAGGATTCAATGACATTCTTATAGTTGACATTATTTATTTTCCTCTTCCTCTAAAGCAATGGTGCTATAGTCACTGGTGTATATAGTCTAGCATGTTTCATTGGTGAAGATCTAAGTCTGATTTCCTCAGTGTTAGCTTAAGGTGGAGCTGTGTTGAAATAGATTCTGTTGCCTTTGGGATTTTTATATTTTGTTTATATTCTTTCCCACCAGTCATTGAAGTGTTATTTCCATTCATTTAGTTTTGGGTACATTTATGACTTCACAGCAATAATATACTGTATATATTGTAATTCAGATGTATAAATGTACAGATTATACAATGTTAAAAAAAAAGAAGCTGAAGTAAGCACAGTATGCATGCTCAGTCTGATAAACCAAATTAGCAAATCAATATTCATGTTGTCATGAAAGCATAAAATGAGAGCGGCACCACCTAGTGGACATTATGAAACATTAGAAATAATTATGCTATATCTTGTTAAAGCCAGCTGCTCAGAATATTACAGAAATGTAGGGTTTGGTTGTTATGGGTGTATTTGCCTCTACATCTATACACCTGCCGTAGTCTGACTGGCACATTAGAAAGGTTTATGAACAAGCCAAACACATTGTTGTAGCCTGCTGTGGCCATATTGTCAATACAGATGGGGGATGGAGAAAGGGGAAATGAGTATTGCAGTAGGTCTAGTGTAAAAGAAGAGTTTTATTTAAGAACCATACATGAGAACTATAGCGTGTCTTGCATTTTGTTGTTTGTAAGCAGCTGTAAGAAAGGTGTTATGGAAGAAATTAGCCAAACTGTACTGAACATGATTGACCCTCACATCTGCAACCTTGTTTTATCTGTTACTGCTTATTTGAGTTGGTACTATGTATATGTATAAATATGTTATGTTTTTGCACTCACTTCTACACCCTTACATTTTCCTTTCTGAGAGTGAATACCAAAAATATCTTTTGCTTAAGGGAGTAATGTATCATGGCTAACTCATGTAAGTTTGTCTGAGCTAACCCCAGCAAGAGGGATAGATACAGTTTTGGTGAGACTCAATGCTCAGACGAAAGTTTGTGAAAAGCAAAAATTATACAATTGACTAAAGATCTATAAAAGAAAGAGATGTTTGTTTGTTGGTTTGATTTATTTGACTGAAAAGTACCAGTAACACACACAAAAAAAATAAAAATATATGTATTCCCCATTTGTAATCTGCATATTTAGGCATTGGATTAGCTGCGTTACTGACACACAAAGCACCGACTTGGTTCAGTAAATGCATCTTAAATATAAGGACACTTCAGAAAGGCACTTTTATACAGCCGTTATTGTGGTCATATGTGCAAATAACAATGAGAGAAAACGGTAGCCCTCCACCAGTACCCCTGTTCAGAGAAACATCTGCCATATCAACTTAAGTTGTGTAGGGGAAAAAAGGGGGACTGTGCAAAGTTGCAAATCATGTTACATAAAACATAGATAACATTGACATGAAACATTTCATCTAAAATAAATCAAAAATAGGCTTGATCAGGCAAAGGAGTGTTATGAAATATAAAACCAATTCGATTCCAAAGGCTTCTGCCTAAAATAGTTAAATGATTATGTTTAATAAATAGTTAGAAACAGTGCACTGTCATTCACAAAATATACAGAATTGTTTACAAGAAAAAATGTTGTACGCCAAAAAACATTTTTACCACGCCTACGATACACCAGAACACAATGACTAAGTCAGGTTGCCAACACGTATGCTGGAGTACTATGGCCCTTCCTCGTTCAAATCCTTTGGTGGGCGAACGAAACCTGGTAGGAGCCTCAGATCCGGAGTTGTGCCATGAGTTTGGAAAGTGACGCGACGCTGTCCCTCAGTTTGGAGTCATCTTCCTGTCCCAGGGACACTCCAGCGAGACGTGCGGAACCAGACAGCCCGAGGACACAGGGTAGGCTGAGGAACACCTCTGCCCCAATGCCTCCCCAGCCCTGCAACGCACATGAACCAGTCTCATCTCTCTTACAATACTTCAAACACCGTTAACTGAAATCCAGATGGGGAAAAAAGGCTTGTAAAATAACTAACTTGACACACAGGACGTGATTTTTTGTGAGCGTGGTTTTGCTAATGGGAGGTGTGTGGTTGTGTTACCTGTGCCAGCGTGGACACAGAGTGGATTTTCTTCTTGTCCGTAAGGATAGTGTGGGTGATGTCGGCAATGGACAGGGCCACGGACCACGAACGCTGACCCCTGTTCATCAGCTCAAAAGCCCTTTTAGAAAAACAGCGTTAACATTAACGTTAAAGTCATCATTAGTCTGTTACATCAAACCACAAAAACAGTCACTGTAAAAGCCATTTTGTGTCACCTCAAAGTAAGTGTATAGGGATAGTAATAATGTATTCCAGTATGGGATTGCTCATGTCTGTGGGGTTACCTGTCTAACAGCGGTTTGACAGAGTTGGACCCTGGCGCAATCTCTGGTTGCTGGTTGGCCCCTGATCCAATGTTACTCATCACAGCAACTGCATAGCACACATACAAAAGGGGGTTTATGACTAAAGCTGAGGATGTAACAGAACCCGTTATTCTGACCAGTTCCTTCACAATGATTTAAGCGTGTGAAAGTTAGAAGACTGCATCATCAGTCTGCGACCTGCAGCACTCATTGGATCGGTTCGCAGCCGAGTGTGAAGCGGCTGGGATGAGGATCAGCACCTCCAAATCTGAGGCCATGGTTCTCAGCAGGAAACCGATGGATTGTCTACTCCAGGTAGGGAATGAGTCTTTACCCCAAGTGAAGGAGTTCAAGTATCTTGGGGTCTTGTTCTCGAGTGAGGGTAAAATGGAACGAGAGATGGGCCGGAGAATTGGAGCAGCGGGTGCGGTGTTGCAGTCGCTCTATCGCACCGTTGTGACGAAGAGAGAGCTGAGCCAGAAGGCAAAGCTCTCAATCTACCAATCTATCTTCGTTCCTACTCTCACCTATGGTCATGAAGGGTGGGTCATGACCGAAAGAACGAGATCGCGGATACAAGCGGCGGAAATGAGTTTCTTTCGGAGGGTGGCTGGCATCTCCCTTAGGGATAGGGTGAGAAGTTCAGCCATTCGTGAGGGACTCGGAGTAGAGCCGCTGCTTCTTTGCGTAGAAAGGAGCCAGTTGAGGTGGTTTGGGCATCTAGTAAGGATGCCACCTGGCCGCCTCCCTAGGGAGGTGTTCCAGGCACGTCCAGCTGGGCGGAGGCCGCGGGCAGACCTAGGACCAGGTGGAGGGATTATATCTCCACACTGGCCTGGGAACGCCTTGGAATCCCCCAGTCAGAGCTGGTTAATGTGGACCGGGAAAGGGAAGTTTGGGATGCCCTGCTTGAACTGCTACCTCCGCGACCCGACCCCGGACAAAGCGGATGACGATGATGATGATGATGATGAAAGTTAGAAGAAATATTAAGTGGTGTATAAGTTAGGTATATCACCATTTTTCTACAGATTTTAGGCCAACGCTAAGCACATACCTACAAATAACAATCAAATAATTATCACCTTTGTTGTCTGAGCATTCCCCTATCACCCAGGCCTGCTTGTGTGTATTTAAGGTGATGTCCAAAACGTTACGCAGTCGTTCAGAGTCCAGGTTGCAGCCCACTCCAATCACCTGCATCGGGGGCAGGCCGCTCTGTCTCCATGCCACGTGGGTCATGATGTCCACTAAGAAAGATAAGAGTCCACGGGATAGAAGGAGAGCGAGAAAGGCAGGATGAAACCAGAACGAAAAAAAATAAAAAGAGTATAATTTTCACTTTGCACCTTGTTTGGTTGATTTTTATTTTTTTTTTAAGAGAAGAACAGTGTTCCAAAACAATCTAAATGAAAGCTTGCTTGTGTTCTTGCCTGGCTGTGAGGCGACGAGCAGCACAGCATTGGGGCTGAACTGTGCCAGGCGAGGTATGATCCCCCTGTACAGGTCCACATTGGTCTGGACCACACTCACATACGACTGCTCGTTAGTCCACGCGTTGGCAGTCACCACCACAACCGTGGAACCTGCAGAGGCAGACAAGTCTAGAGGGGAGGAGAGGAAAAGAATAACTAACCATGACCACACTTCATATTGCTGTAGGGTAGATTTACCAGTATCCTATTGTCATTCTGCAACCTTTAACATACATTAGTTGTTAAAAATCTATTCTGTAGATTTGGACAGTCATGCAATATTTTCAGATTTCTAACTGATATTTTCAAGGAAGTGACCTGTGACCTATCTAAAACACAGCCACTAGGACGCTGGGCTACTGAATGCTATGTACCTTTGGATACCTCCACCTTTGGGAGGTTAAAAATCTCCAGATCCACTGTGCCACCTTTAGTTGAACTCTCAGCTACGTCGATAAAAACAAGTTTATCCACTTTGCCCTAAACAGAAAAGTTACGTCAATTCTCATTAACACCTGAAAAACCTGTTCTTGTGACATAACAATAGTAGAAATATATTTGTTTAAAACATTTAATGACCTTAGCTAAAATGCTCATCACTGATGCCATTCCCAAATCTCCGCCCCCGACAACAGAGACTTTGCGGATTGGTTGATCGTGTTGTCGAACCGCACCTATAATTTGGATAGGTTTTAGATTGATTACCATGACTCAGTGTAAAGGACAACGCTCTATCATCAGCAAATATAGTTTCCCAAGTTTGACCCTTTAGACTCACCATCATTGATTTGGATTTTGGAGACAAAGGCCAGCAGCTCATTGGGATCTTTGTTGTCTGCTGTGTCCTTTGTTGACAACGGTGGCTCATCTTCAAACTTAGCGATCATCTCAGCCAGCAGCCCTACCACCGATGATTTGGGCTGTGGGAGACATAACAAAAGCAAGGTGCTAATCAGGCATTAAATAATATTAACGCGCGACTTTACAGATGCCACTTAAAAAACACACAGAACTTAAGCCTTTCCCAATCTTACATGATCCCAGTTGTGGAGTTCCGGTAGATAGATCCGTCCTCTGGCATCTACGTGCTTGCCTTCTCTGATAACCATGTTAGCGGTGGGCCTCAGCAGACAGATGGGAGGTGTAAAGGGAAACGAGTCCATCAGCCACAGCAGAATGGGTAGGTTGTAGGTGCGCCCTGGGAACACATACGGCCTGTTGCATGTCCATACACCATACTCCTCCATAGTTATCACTTAAACAAATAGCTAGGGAACCTCACAAAGTGACATATACAGACAACTGTACAAATCTACTTTATCTAAACAGTTATAGCGACTGTCGTCTTAATTAGAAGTTATGTAACCGCTCAAATGAGAAGTAAATGGCTGTCAATCTTACCCTCATATTTGACTGGGATGGTCCCAATCAACTTCAGAAGATCTTTTTGGCTACCGTCAGTGAAAGCTGAAAGAAGTAATGTAGCCACGCTAAATTACTGAGTCTGAACTGCTTTTTAAACTCAGTCTAAACGTGATCCTAATCCTAATCTTACTGTAAGTGTCAGCAACTGGTTTGATGCCGGGGTGAACACGTTGCAGTTTCTGTAACTCCTCAATGCCAACAGCGTGGAATTTGTACTGATATAGAGTTAGAAGAAAAGTTAAAACAATCCCTAACAATGACTTGGTCTGGACATAAACTTTTACGGCAGATGTTAAAACAATTTTTAACTGATATACCAAGCAACGCCATTTAAACTAAAATAAATTAGCTAACGTTAGCTCAGCCTTAAATCCGCCCGGCCCGGGTAACAAACAATAATAAACCCGTCTGTCAACATGTTGAGCATAACTATAAGAATTATTCAAACCTTTGCGAGTATCCTTTGTATTGCCTCAGAACTAAGATCCATAATTTGTCATTTGGTGATGTAAATGTAAAGTTGATGTTAATAAAGTCAGACCTAAGGCTTGATTGCTTGCAAATAATTTGTTAAACTTCCGCAAAGTTAAAGGGGCGGAGTTTTGACCTTTCAACTCTGAAAAGAAAAGTTAACAAAAAATATAATAATAAACCAAAGTACAGCATTATGTTACAGACATTCAGGTTCCCTCAACATTTAAGGTGTAAGATGTGATGTATCTGTAGAGATTGTCGACTGGCCATGATTTATCGTCTAATCATGCTGACGTCACGTATCATTGTCAAATGCATCCATCTCCACACACCATCTTTATGGGCGAAGTATGGGCAAAAAAGTAAAATTATATATTTATATAATCAACGATCACGTGAACCCCAATTTCTACCATGTACTCTACCAATATGCTGCAATACTTTTTTCGTAAATTTGTGAAACGCAATGATGAAAATCAGACCAAACTAAAAAATACAATAACCGAAAGCTAACAAAAGAAAATACCACTTCAAGCAAATATGACACTAGCCAGTTACTTCATTTAAATCTTTTTAAAGGAAAACTGCAACATCAATTATCAAAAGCTGTTCTGTTTCAATTTAAATTAGATATTAATGAAACACAAAAGGGCAATGGGTTTCTGTTTTGTATTTGAAAAATATGACATTATTTTCCCCTGCACATGGCAAGCCATGAACAATTCACAGTCCATGATTGTTGTCAGTCTAAGAAATAATTGGGGTCACATAATATGCATCACAATATATTATACTTCTGTTTGCAGATACGCTTCTTTTTTTAAAACAAGGGACATGGGTAGTGCTAACTACCCCTATCAAGAGCGTAAATAAATAAGCTATCTAGTGTAACAGGGGCAACAGCGGTCAAACTTCATTGCCCCTTTCTTTTTAGAATGTCTGAAATACAAAGATTATTCTTAAACTTTTTTCCGTTTTGCATTCACTGCCATTTTTTTTTTCATCTCCTCTTCTTCCAAGCGCATCTCTTCTTCGTCCTCTTTGATACCCATACGTAAACTGAGAATAAGAGAGAAAACAAAAGTTGAGCTAAGACGGAAAGTGTGTAAAAAAACAGGCCAAGATGATTCCTCGCAGTAAAGAAAAAACCTTTGCAGGCCAACTAACAGTGAGCCTGATTATATAAAACAATTAGAAAATGTATTAATTAGTCATGGTGCATGCTTGAACAAAAAACATTTTTTCTTTCCCACTCCAGTCCTACCTTCTAGCCTCCTCCTTTTGCTGGTCTTTCCAACTGCTCTCCATAAATTTTAATGCATAGTCGCTCTCCTCTTTGTATCTGGAGAGGAAAACACAAGTACGGTTTTAAATAACACAGACATGAATGCAACTTGTTTGTACAGTGAAACAAAATAGGTATATAGGTATATAGTGTGAGTGCAAAAGAGGGGCGCCTCACTTGGTCCGGTCATAGCCAAAGATTTCCCTGATGTGTTTGGAGATTTCGTCTTGTTCTTCGCCTTCGTCGTCAATGAAGTCTTCCATCTCAGAGTCAAACTCATCCTCGTCATCCTCATATTTTCTTTTGTAGCTGGAGGTGATTGGGGGAAGCATGGTACCTAGACGGAAACAAAGAAAGATGCAGACATAATAATTCAAGTGGGAAAGGAGGACGTGTTTGCTTGGAGAGCTTAAGGGATAGCCTACATTCATGACAAGACCGTATGACACTAGAAATAGTAAAGTGCAAATCGTTTATAATGTAATCTAGAACAAGTAATGGTACAAAGTACCAAATCCCCTTGAATGCAAAGCTTCACTTAGACAATGTATACAAACCAAAATCTGGTGACTGTAGCAGCCAGTACAGCTGACACATAACTATATATGTTTTCCAAACAAACAATTTAACTCTATGCCCTGCTTCATAGTTATACAAAGTAAACAGACTAGCCAATCAATAAATGTACTCTGTACCACTTTTTCTGTAAATTTAAAGGTTAAATCATAGCCTAGTGCACAACTACCATCCCTAAATATAGGTTGTTTGGGCTTTTTAGCTCTTACCTGGCGGTCTCATCATCGGTCTTGGTGCCATGCCGGGTCTGGGTGCCATGCCAGGTCTGGGTGCCATGCCAGGTCTGGGTGCCATGCCAGGTCTGACCCCACCAAAGTTCTTTTCTGAAATAGTCTCTGCCACCACTGTACACTTGGGTCTCCCCGGCCCAGAGCCCATACTGTTGGCTGGCCGCCCAGGGCCTGGCATACCACCTCCAGGCCGGCTAGGTCCACTTTCTGAAGGCCTGATCCCTCCACCACTTGGGCGACCCTGGACAACACCAGGCCTACCCTGTGGAGGTCCCCCAGGCCTACCTTGTGGAGGTCCACCAGGCCTGCCCTGAGGAACGCCCCCAGGCCTACCCTGTGGAGGTCCCCCAGGCCTACCTTGTGGAGGTCCACCAGGCCTGCCCTGAGGAACGCCCCCAGGCCTACCTTGTGAAGATCCACCAGGCCTGCCCTGAGGAGCACCCCCAGGCCTACCTTGTGGAGGCCCACCAGGCCTTGCATGAGGGGTGCCCCCAGGCCTACCCTGAAAAGGCCCACCTGACCTGGCAGGTCCACTTGAGGGAGGTCTCACTTGTCCACCATTAGGTTTCCCTATAGAGTTCATTCCAGGCCGTGCTGGTTCCCCCTTTACAGGCCTTGACGGTCCTCCCTTAACTGAGCTAGCTTGGCTGGGTTTCCCTCTGGATTCTCCAGAGTTTCCCGGCTGTGGTCTTGGACCTAATCCAGCCTGGCCTGGTGGCCTTATCCCAGAGCCACTGCCTGATCTTCCTTGAGGTGATGAGGGGATCCCCTTTTTGGGATTAAGGTTACTTGTGGTGCATGGTTTGTTGTTTGCCATAGGCCGGTTGGCAGAGTTTTTGGCTGGGACCTGAGAGGGTGTTCCCTTGGAGGGAACTTTACTGCTTAAGGCACTTGAAGAGCTTGCTTTAGGTCTATCTCTATCTCTGTCCCTGTCCCTGTCCCTATCCCTATCCCTATCCCTATCCCTATCTCTCCCTCTGTCATCGTGAAATTGCTTGTTAGAACTTTGGCTTCTCTCACTTGAAGGGGAGGGTTTTGGCTTACTCCCCGACCCACTAGGGACTGCTGGCCTGCCTGAAGAACTTTTAAGTGGGTTCCCATTTCTATGGTCTTTCTCAGATGTGCTTTTCCTCGACGTGCTGGGCTGGGACTTGCGGTCTCGTTCTCTATCAGGAGGCGGCCTGTAATCTTTCCCTTTGTCTTGCCTTTTGGCCTTGCGCTCCAACTCCAGCTCTCTAATTTCATCGGCGGTTCGGAGCCTTACCTCAGACTTTGTTGGCTTGGCTTTTACCTCTACCGGCTCAAACTGCTTTGTCTCTGCCAACTTTAGCAACTGTGCAAAGTTCATGGGTGGCGGCGCAGGCTTGGAAGGCCCACTGGGTCTCTTATTTGAGGGCTTACTGTAACTGGGGACTTTGCTTGGCCTTTGTGGCTCCGGCTCAGGCTCTGGCTCAGAGTCTGTCTGGTCATACTCGTAGTTGTCCTCGTCATCTTGGTCATATGAATCACTCCTCTGATGATTTTCTCCATCTTCACCCTTTGGTCTTCTCTTCTTGGGTTCCTCTACCACAGGGATGCCATCGTAACCTCTGAAATTGTCCTTGGTTCTGGAGGCCATTGCACGAGCCTTACGATCTGACTTTAGTTCAACCCTTTTGGCAATAAGTTTCTCTTTCTTCTTCTTCATCAATATTGCTATAGAAATAATCAAACATGCACAAATCACATTATGTGTTACATGTGAAGTTATTTTGGCAATGCTGAATCGGGTAAATATAAAGGAAGTGTTTTCAATATTTGTCATCTTTTATGTTACCTTTCTTATTTTCTTCCATCTGCTTTTTCTTTAGAAAAGCCTGCACAGCAGATGAGTTTACACCTTTCACCTTAGGGTCCTTTTTAGGTGGTCCAGTTTGTAAGCTGTACCTCTTCTGTTATGCAAAATTGGTAAAAACAAAAAACAACAACAACAACAAACAAACAAACAAACAAACAACGTCAGTTATTGCAAATGGGAAATACTGAGCAAAGACAATTTCACTCTACAACAATTAATACTACATATTTTCCTTTTCAAGCGGAGGAGCAACATTAAACTTGACGCTCACAGGGGAGTGTGAATACTTATCGTCTGGTCTTTCATTCACTTACCGGTACGCTGCTGAGGCCCTGGTTTTGGGACGCCATGGACAAGACATTTTCGAAATCCATGTTTCTTTGTACCGGGGGTTGGGGGGTGTCCCTTCGACACTTGATTCGAATTTGGACGTCTCAGTCGGACAGAACTTGTTGGCCAGAACAAAATACTGTAACGCTAGTTAGATAGATTCCTAGCCTAAAAAATCAAACCTAATCTAATCAAACATGGCCCATACTATGTGTAATGTATCAATACATAAACGAACCAAAGTAGCAGAGCTAACGGATCCGACTACTAGTAACGCAAGTTCAGTGTACATACAAAAAACAAGTCAGCTGTCAAAAGTTGGATGGAGGTTCAACGATTAACGCTAACTAGCTAATGCTAGCTAATGCTAGCTAGCGTGAACAGCAAGGGTATTGCAAAAAGCCTGGCGTTGCAAACACGAAACAATAAACTTGTTAACTTGGTTACTGAAAAGTACTTAAAGTAAATGTAACCGTGGATAAAATAAAGGAACAACTTGAGCTCCCAGTTCTATGATACGGCGATTGCGTTATATTGCCGAAAAGTGAGTCAGCCACACATCCTGCGATTTGTCCACGTCATATCCGTGAAAAGGGTGAAAGATTGTCCAGTAGGTGTCAGCAGATCTTTTTTTTATTCGTATTTTTTTTACATAAACAATAATCAGAAACAGTAGATAAGACAGGTAGGAAACATTTAACATCTGTTAAACAGCAATTTAAACAGGTCTCCATTGGAAGATCATCTATTTGATCAATTAAGTGGAAATAGTCAAAATTACAAGATCATGTCAATGCTTCATGCTGCTGGTTAGACTCCTCCAGAGCATTACCATGGTAGGTTAAGGTGTATGTAGAGTTTAGAGTCGTTACGCATCAGATAGGCCAATAATAATAATATACTACTTATAATATTGTAATCATTAATAAGAACTGGATTAAAGTATTTAGAAGACTGTATGGAGAGTGTAGACACGTATGTAAATAATGACCATCTGCTCTTGTAGGTAAACAATGGTCAGACTCCGCCTATATTAGGCGTTCCAGCCATAAAGCCGAGCCTCTTTTAGTTTACTCTTTATGCTGATTGGTCTACTATTGTATATCCACCCACATGCACGTCTGCTCCAGCCCCCTCGATGTCAGTCTACCCTCTTGAAAAGAGACAACAAAATTGGATCCATACACACGGCAACAAAGCGAGGCAAATAAGCTAGCAATAATATCAATCAGACATAACGCCGTCGTACAATTTTTTTCTTTTCCTTTTACTGTTCAGCAAAAGAAGCGAATGAAAAAATGGTTTCGCCAGTGACAGTTGTGAGTATAGCATCAATCGTAGCTAGCTGCACAATGTGCGCACATAACAATAGTATTTTGAGTTGTTCTTGCGAAATGTTTATCAGAATGGCAGACCGGCTAATGTCATATTAATCTTTGCTTTTAAAATGTATCATGATCGAATACTATGTCGTTTGTTTTGCTCAAAACCTTTTTGATTTATGACTTTAAAAAGAGTTGTACATGACCATTGAAGCAGACAAAGGAAGTAACTTTGATGCCATTATTATAAAATATAATTAAAACGATGTTGCAAACACAGTCCTTAGACTGGGATCATATAGAGCTCCTTTTGTTGTAATGTAACGTATATGTTTCTTTAGATTGTGCTCCCTTCCACAGGCTTCCAAGTACCTCTGCACCTCTCGCAAAACATTTAATAGTCATGTGACAAAAGGTTTTGTCTTTTCTCCCCTCTAAACCCTCCAGAAACGCATGCGCCTGAGAACCAACCCGCTGTGTCTATCCATCGGCGGCATCCCCATTCTCTTTCAACGACGAGTCTGATAGGTTTAGGAAAACAGACGTTAGCCTTTCAAAGAATTTTGTTGACAATGCTGATATATACATTTGATTATTCTAGCATTACATCGAATTTAAAGTTAATTTTATAAATGCAATTTGATCCTGAGCCCCAGGAACATGTTATTTTGTTCCTAGCCTGATCCCAGGAATTGGTTGCCTAGGTGCCATACCTACACCACGCTGATCTCCTTGTGGTGGTCTCCTAAGGAAAAGCTGCAGGAGTCAAAAGCTAGAATTGGTATCTGGTTTGGAAGCTGACCAATCAACAGTCCTTCATCTAGAATACTTTTTTTGCTTTTAGCAAATGCAGTTTGTCAACTAAATGTTTTCCCTGCCAGGCAATTGGCTATCTACAGATGTAATACTTGCACTGCATTTGAACCTCTTGTTACCAAGATACTGTGCTGGAAGTGGCCATGTGCGTTGTTGGATGAAGTTCACCCTACAAAAGAGAAACATAGTTATAGAATCCACAGGCCAGACTTTAATGTCTTGTGTATACTCCTGTTTTTATAAACAGAGGAGGGATAAACACAGGGAGAGAGTGTGACCAGGCTGGTTGTATATGGGTCATATTTCTGACAAGGGTCACCATGGTGCCTCATGACCCAGAATGCAGAAATGACACGTTTAGCTGTTGCAGGATTGAACATGCACTTCTCTAGTGTTTTTTTTGGGTTGGTTTGGTTGAATGGCTAGATCTACTTCCAGACAGTAATCAATGGCACCCCTCACGTATTTATGTAGGGTTACAAGTGGATCGCTTTAGTGTTAATTTACAAATCACGGGCCTATTTTATATGATAGTTATTTACACATCTCACATCTCAGTTAGCCTCAATCCTGTCCGTTGAAAGTATCACTGTGTCTTTGCGAGTTTTCCGCTTAGGCTTATTTCTCTTTGATTTGATTCACGGGAGCATGATCAAAACAGACACTGTTAAGCTAGGCTACTGCAAATTCTGCCAATCATCCTGGGCTGTACTTCATCGGAAGTCTAGAGCTATTCAAATCACCTTTGTAAACGTGTTGTGATTGTATGAAGATGTTCTGTTCTCCCCCGCGCCTGTCTGTCACACACTGTTCACAGTCACCGAATAGCTGCCAAGCTAATATCTTCCTCCCAAAAAAAAGGACATCTGCGAGGCCTACTATGTGAGAAAGGGTTTGAGTCAGGCCTGTGATGCGTTCTCTGCATGCAACATCCAACATGGTTTGTTTCAGCTACTGGACAAGGTAGCAGCACAGTCGTATCGTGGCGATAAAAGAAAACGTGGTGCGTTTATGGACAGTTGCGTGACAGGGAAAATACGTGGGTGAGAAATGTTGAAAGGCTATGCGTTTAAGTGGGATGGAAATGGTGAAGCAACCACAAGGAAAACAGAGGGGAGTGAAATGAGAGGTGGACTTTGTAGGGGTAGTTATGACAAAGGAAAAAACTTTGTCAAAGATGTCTGTGAGAAATACCAACAATGAAGTTGCAATACCGTGTGTGGTCCATTGTGCTGATATTTTGCTAACACGAGAAGCAGCGGAAAGGGAAACTCTAGCCGAACAATAACTCTGAGAATTATTAGCCTACTGGAACACCACCGCATGAGACAGGGTCAAAGGTTATGGGAGCAGTTCAAAACTCCCTCCACTTTCTTCCCTAGCACCCTGATGTTCCCCCCAACAGTAAAATTAACCCTTCATCTAATGAGAATTCTGGATATTGTGTCAAAGTGACATTTAAGAAATGTCTTAGAATGCTGATGATTTCTCGCATTGGTCTCTGACTCAACTGTCCTTGGATCCCACAGCAGAATGATTTGTCCTGCATTTCTCTGTGCAATTTTCATTATGCCCATGTGGCTACTTGGGCTCTGATAAAATAGTTCCTCAATAGTGGAGTGTCCTCAAATAGTGTCCTCAAATACCGCCAGAGCAAGTAGTCTTTAATTGTGATCTTTATTTGGCACCAGCCGGGCACTTTATAAGAAAATGTATAAAGAAAATGCATTCTCTAAGATACATATTTGCTTTTTGTCATTCACTGTTTCTCACACTAGGAAGGCGGTTTGTAAGAGCCGAAAAGTAGGATGCATAAAGGCCCGCTCCGAATTGTTTCTTGTTTAAACACCAAGTGCCTCTAATGCCACAAGTGCAGAAGATGCCGGTAAGAAGTGGGGGTTACTCAAAGTCAAAACAAAGCCTGCCGTTTATATTCCCTCTGGAGGGTATTTTGAACAGCCTATTAGTCGACCAATATTTCTTCTCAAGCCTAATCCGTATCCCTGGCGCTGCTTAGAGACTTGCAGGGAACATGTGACTGGAGACACTTTGAGGAAAGTGGTCTGGAGTTGTTTTTGATCTAAGGGCAGTTAACCTATAACTAAAGGTGAATGTTGACGCAAATGCATCTTGGCACCGGGGCTGTAAAAAAAGGTATTACAATGATATATCCACTAATTGCCTCCTGTTTTTTTTTTGTTTTTATTAATGATTCTTAGCCTGACTGTGAAGGTTCAACTTAATACATCCATTAGTTTAGGCCTACTTTAACACATAGACGAAGACACTGCTTTGATCCAACGTATTTTTGGTCTGGTCTAAGGGTGAAACATAGAGTGAGTCTTTGGATCCCTATGAGCTTGTTATCTCTGCTACCAACACTTCTCTAGCGTGCACATTAACCTCAGTAGTTGGCGTGCGGGCGAGTGCCAATGCCATTGTCAGGCTGTTGAGCAGAGTGCACTTGTACCACTTCTCATCTGGCCCTGTCCTTGTCATTAGTAATGCTCAATGACAGAGAGAGAGAGAGCTTTGCACACACATTCGCCCACGCAAACACATCATGTTCACACACATGAGCATTAAGCACAAAGTCCAGCCCTAACTGGGTATGGCGGTCTTGGCCCATTGTTTAAAAGAAAAGCCAACTTGTTCACTAGAGGTTCACCTATTATCTCGACTTTTATTTGAGTGCTGCTTTGGTTTATCCAGAGATACTGCCATAGGCTGCAGGTCCCTGTGTTCTTTTAGCCTCAGCGTTCATACGGTCTGGAGGGTTCAACCTTGCATGTTTCTGTCTTCATCCCCTCACCCATGAATTCCTCTCTCTCTTTCTCTTTTCCTCTTGCTAGCCCCCTAACTAACACACTTCCTCCTCAGGTCTCGAGCTGTAGTCTTTGTTTCAGACCTCTGACCCATCTACTCCCTGCCCTCTGTTCCACTAACTAGGGACCTCCTTCTAAATAAAAAAAAAGATGTTGTGAAACCCCTCTCTCTCTCTTTGTCCCTCTCCTTTTGACCTACTGGGCAACGGGAGGCTATCTGGGCCTGCAGGTACTGCTGCGGGCAAAACAGTGGGGATGGAGGGAGAGAGAGAGTCTTCCTCTTTGGCAAACAGACTCTGTTGAATGTGTGGGAAAGGTGAGAGATGGACAAACAATGGGGAAGAGAGGAGCTGCTGAAGCACCAACTCTTGGCAGACAGAGAAGTCTGTTCGGGGGTTCACAGTCTATTCATTCCACTTCTTCTTTCGGATCCTCTCGGGGTGTCTGTGGTTGGTTTAGTTCAGTGCACGCCGGTTCTTACTTCCTCCTACGTCGCTCTGTAGCCCGGACGAGAGGGAACCGCGCGTTGCAAAAGGCTTTTGTTGCCAAGTTTCGCGGCTTTGTTTCAGATGAGAGACGAGCCGGCAAATATACACTTTTTAAACTTACTGACAGTTGTGCTTTTTTGCTGGGTTTGAACTGTTGTAGGGCCCCAGCAGAAGAAAAAAAAAGAATAATTTTATTAAACAAAAAATAGAAAATATGTCAAAACTGAGCAGTTTAAACACCTGATTCCCGGCCTGCATTAAACGTTGATTAAGGAGGTCACTTTTCCCCTGATGACTCATGCTGGACCGTAACCCGCCGTCTCTTTTTGGGGTTTCAGGTGAAGAGCGAGGGCCCCAAGCTGGTGCCCTTCTTCAAGGCCACGTGCGTCTACTTTGTCCTGTGGCTGCCCTGCTCCAGCCCCTCCTGGTTCAGCGCCCTCATCAAGTGTCTGCCCATCTTCTGCCTGTGGGTCTTCCTGCTGGCCCACGGCTTCAGCTTCTTAGGCGCCCACTCCAGTGCCCGTAAGATCCTGGCCGGCCTCATCTTCTCGGCCCTGGGGGATGCCTTTCTCATCTGGCAGGAGCAGGGCTACTTCAGCCACGGTGAGTGAGAGGAGGCATCGGGGGGAAAAAATCCTCAATGCTGGACAGCTTACTTTATTGCTTTTGTGACATGAGTGGTCTCGCAGAGTGCACATTTCCATCAGTTGGTCATGTTGTCTTGTTATTTACCTTGGCTGACCCGCACCAGCTGTGCGGTCGTAATACCCGCGTGTGTCCCTCGTCCCACAGGCCTCCTGATGTTCGCCATCTCCCACGTCCTCTACTCGTCCGCCTTCGGTATGAAGCCCTTCAACCTGCCGGTGGGTCTGGTCATCTCGGCCATGTCCGCCCTCAGCTACCTGTTCCTCTATCCCTACCTGTCGGGCCCCTTCACCTACCTGGTGGCCGTCTATGTGGCTCTCATCGGCTTCATGGGCTGGAGGGCCATCGCCCGGGTGCAGCTGGCCAACGACCTGTGGACCTGGACCAGGCTGTCGGCCTGCCTGGGCGCCATGCTCTTCGTGGTCTCTGACCTCACCATCGCCGTCAACAAATTCTGCTTCCCCGTGCCCCACTCGCGCGCCATCATCATGGCCACCTACTACGCCGCCCAGATGCTCATCGCTCTGTCCGCCGTGGAGTGCCAGGACGCCGACGCCAACGCCGCCGCCGCCGCCAAGAAGTTGGCGTGAGGGCCGTCGCACACTTCCGCCATCGCGGTCAGGGGGGCTCCAGCCGCTCTGCGTGACGATGGACACGTCCCACTGCCGGATCCACGACCTTCTTCTGCCCCCGTGTTAGCGAGGCCCGCCCACATCCTGGTCACCATGGAGACACCCCCCTCGCCCCGCCCCTATAGGGTAGTCTTACCTAACCCAACAACAGCCCTGCCTGTGTCGAGCGTTCACCTGTGTTGCTATGGAGACCAGTACAAAAGATGTACCACTTCAGTTTTTGTGACAAGACATGGTTTTAAAACCCTACCTTTAGAGGTTTATCTTTAGGGGAAAGGGGATTCCTGGGGAGCTTAGTGTGCGTAGTCAAAGTGTTGACACTGCATGAAATGTTAAGTTCTCCTCACTGCAGAAAAATACCTCCCCATCTGTTGTGGTCCAAAAGTCTTGTTTCAAAATGGTTACTTATGGAGTTTTGCCGTTAGGTCTGTTCCAATATGTCTTGCACAAAAACGGGCGTAGTTTTTTAGGCTAAAGGGTTTTCCCATCCCCTGACATGAAGATGGTCTGGGCTCTACTCTGTTTCTGTCGGTGCTCTTTTTTAGGGCCCTGTTCTCCCATGTCAGGAATGGTTTTTAGTCCTTTTCATTTCACTTGAGACACCCACACTGCCTTTTCAACACATTCACACTGGAGCCACGTAAGCTATTTTGTATCTTTCTTTTAAACTGCCCTTGGAAGGACAGCGAGGACACACTGGGTGATGATAAACGATGCTATAATAGTGACAGAGTGCTACAGTAATGCAAATTAAATGCCTCTCTCTCTCTATGTGTGTTAGAAAAAGCTTGTTGGACGTGGGAGCTGGAGTCTTCTTGCTGTGTTTAAATTATTGTAGGCCAAGTCCCTCTGTAGCCGCGTGAAGCCATGTCCCCTCAGCACAGCACCTCAACTACCCCTCACAGTATTTAGACAGCTCCGTTCAGGTTACCTTTAAATACACACACACACACACACACACACACACACACTCTCTGACCTTGCATTGGTCCCGCTGGGTTAATTATTAGAGAAAGCTGAGGAGAGTGCATGTCGTGTCTTAGGCTTGAGAGGGTCATTTGACTTGGAAAGAAGCCTCGGCTAGAGACCTTGAGAGGCAAACATACGCCTTTCCAGGCATCAAAATCCTTTCTCAGGCGCGCACACACACACACACCCACACCCACAAGTTTCCAGTGTCGCCACCAGCCCAACTAACGCGGAAGGCCATGTCAAATTGAAGAAACCGTTATTTAATTGAGTACTTGTGTTGTGCTTAATAGCAGCAAAATCTGGCAGTTCTGGTTGGTATTCAGTTCACTTTATAGACTATTTTACTTTCACACTTTTCTGTCATTGGTATCTTTCAGAAAAAGACTTATTTAAGTTTAATGAACATTTAAGACGTAACCTTAAATAGTATATGCTCAACGCACCTCTGTGTATTTTTGTTTTAAGTGTTTAAAAATGTGTGTGTATGTGAATGTTTTTTGGATTGCATGCGTCTCCAAAAACGATTCACACAATTGCTGTGAATCATAGCTTGATACCTTTCTTTTCCTTACCAACCAAGTCTTGATTGTGCCCCTCGTGTCACTCAACGATGGCTCACTAAGAAACTGACTAATACACTGACATTTAAAGCCTGGCTTGGTGAGGATGACGGGCACAGACAGCTGTCAATCAATCTATCAATGCACATACTGGTGTATGAATGTACACCATACTGTGCGAGTAAACATAACTAATAAATATGTGTTCTAACCCCAACCACTACTCGCAAAAGCTTTGTACAATTGTTTAAAAAGTGTAGTGACGTACTTAACAGTGACTTAAAAAGGGACACAGAACTTTTTTTTTTGCCAGTCTATTGCCGGCACGAAAATACCAAGTACTGTATTGTTGTTCATTGACTGTAGCCCCTACAAGCAGTAGTCTGGGAATCAAAGATAAAGTCTAGATTCCTGGATTACCAGGGGGGTGGTAAAGGAAAAGGCACGGGAATGGAAAAAGCAACAGAGCTGTTGTTGTGTGTTCCATCCCAGGCCAATGACCCCCAACGGCCTCGACATTTAGACCCCACCATGCGAGTGTTTATAGTCACCAGGCCTTAACGCGGTGACACGTCAAACGTACCGCTGACGGCCTGGAGTTACACCCGGTCAACCCAGAGCCGATGTATCTGATCCAGATAGTGCTTTTCGTGCAGTTTCCAATTCTCCTTTTTTTGATTTCTTTTGGGTTGTCAGCACTGTCTTGGCTTAGTCAGACGTGCGTTGTCTTTTTGGTTTGGCGTATATTCCAGTCCAGGAAAGGTTCATCCTAGTTTAGTTCATGGTTAGGGGATAGGATAGATAATTGCCTCATCATGAATATGACTCGCTGAGCATACATTTTTGTCTCAGGAGTTTGCTAGTAATGGAAGTGCACATTGTCCAAAACTTTAAAGAGGAGAAGGCAAAGTAGGAGTGGGAGGAGACGACTTGACACTATTGAGCTGTTCAGTCTTATTTCTGCCTAGAGCGACGGCCTGAGTCAAGCCCCTTAGCTCATCTGGTGTGCATTGGTCGATTATACAACCCCTCTACACACACACAAGCACCAACACAACACACAGTTTAGCATAAAAGTAGGAAGTGTGTATGCTGAATGAATGTTGGTGTGTTTGATCTAGCCTGATCCAGGGGGATTCTGAAGTTGATTGTTTTGAGAATGACGTGATGTGTAATGGCCAGTACGAAAAAGATTTCAATCATACAAACCGTTATAGAATGAAGATTCCCTGGTTATGATGCCAATCGAATGGATATCAATGCCTTCTTATAGGCCTTCTCCTCTCTCATTTGTTAAGTCTTATAACCAAAAAAAAGTCTGTGTTGGAATGCGATTTCTTTGAATTGGGGTTTGGCTCTAGACAATTGACCTGCACAATCATCTGTACAGTCAGCCTTTTTTTGTGGAGCTGACTATGGGCTTTGTTACGGGCAGGTGTTTCTCGGGCTGTATTTTATTTATAAGAAGCAGGTTATTGTGTGAGATGGCTGCAAAGAGCTGAGAATGGGAAACGTGACACAGGCAGACGGTTAGGCGGTGTCCTGTCTGCCCTAGACGGTAGACTGGCAGAGGCGTTGCTTCACCATAGCAATCAGCTGCCCTGTTGTTGTTTGCTGCTTTGTGCGGGTAGACAAGAGAACCTGAGAGGCCCACGGTGGGAGACCACTATTGACTGTGTTGGCCTGTGCGTTGGCCTGTGCGTTGGCCTGTGCGTTGGCCTGTGCGTTGGCCTGTGCATTGGCCTGCGCTTTGTGAGCGACAAGCTGGGGGACAGATAAGGAGGCCGTTGCCTCACTGCATCCTAAATCGATTGGCCCAATTTTCGTTTCAAAGTATAGTATTTCTGTTGATATTTTAGCTGTATTTCCAACATTCTCTCTTTTTTGTTTTAGGGTTACACTTGTGCTGAATTAAAATACGGTGATCGTTCTTGACAGCCAATGTTTTATGAATTTTAATTGATGCTGGATATCAATGTTCATTAACAATATTGGAAAATATACGATTTACGACAATGTTATATTGCTGATCCTGAAACACATTTTTTCATTCTCCTATCTAGCAAAGTGTGTTAAGGATTTTTCTTATACTATTAGCTTTATAGTCCTGCCTGAAACAATATTTTTATCTAGTCCGAAGTTTCCAAAACGGCCTCAATCTCCTTTCCATGTTTTACCCCATCCAAACGATAAAGTAGTGTTGATGTTTTAGGCACATGAGTGAAATCTTGGATCGTCTTTAAAGACAATCATGTTTGTTTGTTATTGGGGGTGGCATTGCATTGCATGTGAAGGTATTAATACAGCCCTTATGGAAAGCCTTAAGTATTATTATTTTATACTGAGATAAAGCCTCATATGTGGTTTTGTTTTGGTTTCTATCAATCACTTTGGTCTTTACTGAAACTCAACCATTTAGTTGTAGATGTTATTATAATTAACATTATCATTTAATGCTGTTTTTTTCTTTCTGTTACAATATTTGTCCTTGACTTGTACTTTGAAATAAGGTTTATTTTGTAGTTGTAATGATAAAGGATCATATTTTTCCTTTCCTGTAGTGAAAATTGCCTTGAATGTGACTTATCTAAAGGAGAAATAAATGCAATTTCAATGCAACTTGACTGCAGAGTTTCCTGTTGTTCTTTTTAATTGTGATAGAGATCAACAAGTACTCATTTGCTTGGGACATACTCTACTACTGTTAAAACAAAAAAAAATTTGCAATAGGATAGCAAGAAATTGCCTTTTGAATAGCTGTGTACTGCATCATAATCCCATTATGTGTGTCCCCGAACTTTGAGTTTGAGGTGGCATACACCGAATAAAAGCCCTTTCTTTCCAGGAGTCTCAAGAGAAATCTTCACTTGTTGCATCTCTATAGACGCTGCTACGGAGCAGGGACCCACAGAAATGGAGACCTCCACAGGAGCAGACTGACCCAGAGAACAATGGGGACCTCAGAGTGTTCTAGTGACTACTCTGTTACACTCGGCTAGCTCGTGGTGGAAATTCTACTTTAGACAGGCTTCAGCTATGTCCTGCCAAGTGGGTTCGCTCTCATTTTATTATTCTGTTATTCTCTATTTCTCCCTTACTCTATCTCCACACACAACACACACACACACACACACACACACACACACACACACACACACACACACACACACACACACACACACACACACACACACACACTTTACTCCTGTGGGAACTAAGCCAGTCCTCCGCTAATGCACCTCATTCATGCTCTGCCAACTTCAGCCATCAAAGGACCTCACTATTCTACGGAGCTTAGCCGTCTTTGTGATTGCCTTCGCATAATGGAGGGATGGTTGACTCTACATCCAGATAGCGTTGTGGAAAGGCCAGTGCTATTCCATTTCCCATTCATGGATTGATGAGCCTCCCAGATAGACAAGAGAACGAGGCAGACAGAGCAAATGAAGCCTTCCATCATTCCTCAACTCAGTGAAGAGTAGAGGGGCCCAATATGTCGGCTATCCTCACAGAGTGCATCTTAAAAGTTTTGAACAAATTTGGGTTAGGTGATTGAACTGAATACAATCACTAGTTCATATAAACTACCCATTGAGATGTTGTTACTGTAATAAATGCTGTTACCTTCCCTGCACTTTCAAAAGTAAACGCCCCGCCACGCACACCCCCTCGTTGTACCCCAGAAGAAAGGGAAAAGCACAAATGACACGGGGGACGACCTGTTGGTGTTGAATGCATTTGAACCCGATAGTCTGGCACATCCTGCAGCCACTTTGCCTAATGGCACTTTAGCAACGGAGCGTGAGCGAGAGCCAGCGCGGTGATGACGTCAAAGGAGAGAGGGGGGGGGGTCACACACACTCTCCGTCGGCCTGGCAGAACCCTGACAGACCACCCACCCCACCGGGCCGCTGAGAGGAAAAGAGGGCCGTGTGTTCAGAACAAGTCGCAGGAGTACAAATCATGGAGGGAGGAAATAGCTTCAATGGAGTCATCAGTCAAGTTGAAAAGAGAATCATGTGGTCCGAATGGTGGTACAGTCTGTCCAGACGGGTAGGAGAGTGTGGAGGAAAAGGGGTTCTGGTCTCTGAGTGGAATAATGATAAGGGATCCAAACCAGCATGGGAAGCCTCGGTTTGGGCCTCAGGGACGGAAACAGGATATGAGCATGTCTGACCCCTACTGTTTCTTTTAAGTACTAGCAAAGCGAGTGAAACATACCAAAACAAATTTTTGGGATAATATTTATTGACACACTTTTTGCTTTTGATGCATCCTTCTTTGTTAGTGTTTATTGGATAGTTACTAATAATAATCATTAATAGACACCATAAAATGTATTCGATACATATTTGTGATTGATCTATTGTTACACTACCATTCCTACTGTGTCAAGACATGAAAGTGGTGTATCCTCGGGATTCAAATGAGGAGCTTCTGCTTGGCCGAGCGATCCGTCAGACCCTCGAGGACACTCCTGTCATCCTGATCTGGAAAACACGACCACAGACACTTCAGAGATGTAACACTTGTCAGTCAAATTCCACTCACACCCGTCCCCTCTATACCCCCCCCATCCCCCTCCCCTCCGTCCCAGTCCCAGTCCCCTGACCCCTTTGTCCCTTTGTACCAACCGAAGATGAGCAGGTTGCAGGTGCACTTGGCCTGGCCCAGGGGGTTTTCCAGCTCCAGGGTGTAGTCCCCGCTGTCCCGGGCCACGCAGGAGGGGATGGTGAGGGTGCACACGCTGTCCGTCGTCTTCTGCCAGTAGCGCGGTCTGTCTGAGATGTTCACCCCGTCCTTGTACCAGCACGCCTGCACAACGCCACATTCGTCAACGCCGGTGTCGACATTGTTCATAGTGTATTTCGAACTGATGACAGTAACATCATTCGATAATTATCTGACTGACAGCAATGCTGGATTGTCCAATGAGTTGTAAGGGTACCTGTGGAGAGGGTGTGCCCCGGTAGGGTTAAGATTAGGGTTAGGGTTAGGGTTGCTCTGTAAGGGTATCTGTGGAGTGAGTGGGCCCAGGTAGGGTTAAGGTTAGGGTTAGGGTTAGGGTTGAGCTGTAAGGGTACCTGTGGAGAGGGTGTGCCCAGGTAGGGTTAAGGTTAGGGTTAAGGTTAGGGTTAGGGTTGCACAGTAAGGGTACCTGTGGAGAGGGTGTGCCCAGGTAGGGTTAAGGTTAGGGTTAGGGTTAGGGTTGATCTGTAAGGGTACCTGTGGAGTGAGTGGGCCCAGGTAGGGTTAAGATTAGGGTTAGGGTTAGGGTTGCACAGTAAGGGTACCTGTGGAGTGGGTGTGCCCAGGTAGGCACAGCTCATGGTGCAGTCTCTCCCGCGGCGCACAGCATGGTCCTTCAGAGGCAGGAGGAAGGCCGGCTTCGCCTGACGCTTGGCGGGCGTGTACTCTCTCAACAACAAGCTGCGGATGGACTCTGGAACACACAACGTCAATCAACACCATGACAACGTTCACCTGTCTGACATTTCAAAAACAACCACACAATCTCATATCGTCAACCCCCCCCCCCCCACCACCACACACACACACACACACACAAACGCACACACACAGACCTTGCTCCTTGGCAATGATAAGGGGCTCCTTGGAGTCCAGGGGGTCGCTGTCGCCAATGGAGTTGCGCGCCACCACCCGGAAGTAGTACTTTCGTCCCGGCAGCAGCCCGGTGACGGTGTACTTGTTGCTGTGGACGCGCTCGGCGGTGGTGAACCAGGAGGTGGTGCTGGCGTCCCGTTTGAGGATGAGGTAGTGGGCCCCGTCGTCCGTGGCGGCCAGGTCGGGGGTGTGCTCCCACTGCAGGGTCACCGTGCCGGGCACCTCCTCCACCAGACGCAGGTTCACGGGAGGCCGCGGGAAGTCTGGGGGGAGACGAGGTGGTTTGGGAGGAGAGCGGCAGACGAAAAAAAAAATCTATAAATATAAATATTTCAGTTGATTTTTTTCAGTCAAAGGAGCCATTTGACCCTTTGAGAGTCATTGGAATTCAATATGATTTTTTTGTGGAAATCTAGTGGCATTGAAAGAATAACGTTCAAAAAGTTGCTGGGCCTCTCAAGGTGACTTCACTTGCAGCTGCTGCCCTGAGACGCCCTCTCACATGTGACCCTGCTCGCCCTCTCACCTGTGACCCTGACGTTGCTGCCCTGAGACGCCCTCTCACCTGTGACCCTGACGTTGCTGCCCTGAGACGCCTGCTCACCTGTGACCCTGACGTTGCTGCCCTGAGACGCCCGCTCACCTGTGACCCTGACGTTGACGTCGTAGTGTGCCTCCCCGTAGTCGTTCTTCAGGTGCACGCGGTACTCCCCCGAGTCGGAGCGCTGGCAGGAGGACAGCAGGAACTGAGAGTGATCCTTCCCCTTGGTGATGACCTCTTTGCCCCTGGTGGAGACGCCGTCCTTTAGCCATGTCACCACTGGGGGAGGGGATCCCTGAGGAAGAGAGGAGAACTAAGGGCAGCTCTGTGGAGACCACGGTAAAATCACGCCCTAGAAAAGTGTGGCCAGGGTTGCAACCGCATTACGACGAAATCAAGCCCCGCTCTGAGGGTTAAACAACAATAGGAATGCCAATGTTCTATCTCACTCACGGTGAAGCTGAGGTTGAGACGGAGCGCAGCACCGGCGCGCACCACCATCTGGTTCTTCAGCTTCCCCTGGAGGTCGAACCGGGGAGCCACTGTGCAAACACACGAAAGGTCAACAGCAACTCAACTCATCTCTGCCTGCACAGCATCGGGTGGCCTAGAGCAGAAGCGCGGGGCGGGCTGGAAGCAGATCGCTCACCAGGTGGGGGCATGGCCAGCACGCCGTCACACATCTCCACGGGCTCCCCCAGCCCGCCCTCGTTGACGGCGCGGATGCGGAAGAAGTACTTCATGCGCTCCTGGAGCCCGCCCGCCGTGTAGGCCGTGCTGGCGACGGGGACCTTGGTGGCCTTGGTCCACTCCTTGGCGTCGTCGGGGCGGACCTCCAGGATGTAACCCGAGGGCTCATCCCCCTGCTCGGGGGGTCTCCAGCTCAGAGAGACGGAGGAGTTGGAGGAGTCGGACACACGCAGGTCCCTCACCAGCCCAGGGGCACCTACGGGGGTGGGGGGGGGGGGGGGTGGAGGGGGGGGGGTAGGAGGAAGGAGGGAGTGGGATAATAGAGGTTTAGTGAAGTAATAGCAGACAGAGATGGTAAGTAAGACAGTGTGTGTGTGTGTGTGTGTGTGTGTCCGTGTGTGTTCGTGTGTGTGTGTCCGTGTCCATGTGCGTGTGTGTATGTGTGTATGTGTGTGTGTAGACTCACGTATGGGGTCTTTGACCAGCACAGAGTTGGAGACCGTACTGGGGTTCCCAGCTCCTGCTCGGTTCACACTGGTCACTCTGAACTCGTACTCCATCCCCTCCACCAGCCCGTCCACCACACACTTGGTGTCTGCGCAGCCAATATATGAAAATATGAAGATACAATAAAGATGCAGACGTTTTTTTCCCCTTGAATGAATGTGAATTACTCAAACCCTCTTTATCTCCGAATGTGCCTGAGCTATGTCTAGAGAAGCTGGCTGATGGGGAAACCACAGACCTGTGAGCAGGTCCTTGTGGACAGGGACCCACATGTTGCTGCCCTTCTTCCTTCTCTCCAGGGTGTAGCCCAGCACAGGGGCCCCTCCGTCCTGGGCTGGGGGGGACCAGCTCACTGTCACCGTGTCCCTGGTGATGTCAGACACCTGCGGCTGCGGCGCCGTGCCCGGGGGCTCTAGTGGGAGGGGAGGACATTAAAGACAGTTAGCTAAACATAGATTTCAGTTCATAAATAGATAGGTTAAGAAATCATGGCCACAGCCGTATCAATATACTTTCACACAAAACGTTATGAAAATGTATAATGAAAATGAGTGAAGCTGCAGTAATAATAACGATGAGGATGACGCTAACAATGATGAAGATGAAGATAAAGCTGACGATGATGATGACGATGATGATGATGATGAGGATGATGATGATGATGAGGATGATGATGGTGGTGATGGCTGCGAAGACCCCCATGCCTCACCTATGGGCTCCCCGGCGTACACATCCTCCGTCTCCAGGGCGTCGCTCGTGCCCTCGGAGTTGACCGCCCGGATGCGGTACTGGTAGGCCTGGCCCTCGTCCACCGTGGTGTCGCTGAAGGCGGTGGCGCTGCTCTCCACCTCCCCCACCTTGCTCCAGGACTTCTTCCCGGCCGCGCAGCGCTCCACCACGAAGCTGGTCACCTGCTTCCCCCCGTTGTCCCGCGGCGCCTTCCACTTCAGGGTGACGCAGCTCCCCGTGCGCTCGGGAAACTCCACTTTGCCCTGAGGAGGCTTGGGGTGATCTGAGCCGCGGAGACAATGTTTACAGCGCGAATGGCGCCACATTCAAAATGATCCCTAATGCATGGCGATGTCCTTTTTAAGACGTGACGTGATCGTCACGCTGTTTTTAGTTTGATACGGCGGGCGCATATCATGCAGAGCTCTTAATTAGATCTGAAATGAAGATCTGTGATGTGATCAATGAGTGCTCACCAACGACGTTGAGGTGGAGGTTGGCAGTGGCCGTCCCACAGTCGCTTTTCAGACGGAGCACGATGGCCCCACTGTCGTCTCTTAAGCACCTGGATGGACACATTACATGTTAAGATCGCATAAAACACAAAAACTGTTAAGGGGTTTTGTTTTAGTCCAATCGGCTAGACTCAACAACCATTATTACTGATTGTATAACTAATGACACAACAGCGACCCCTCTTGGCCAATTTGATAATACAATGTTTTTTTATGACTGCATACAGTATAGATTTATTTCTTATTTAATTTTTTTCACAGCGTAAACATCTACTGCCTCTGACTTCTAAGTGCAAGGAGACCACAGCTCTCCTCCCTCCCTGCCCACCTGCTGAGCACCAGCGTGGTGCTGTCGGCCGTGCGCTCCACCTTGGTCCTGTCGTCTTCCACCAGCTCCAGGCCGTCCTTGTACCAGGTGACCCTGGGTGGGGGTCGGCCTGTGAAGGGCATCTTGACGGTGGCCGTCTGGCCCGCCTTCACCGTCACGGGCTGACCTGCCAGGAGCTGCAGCACGGAGGGGTCCATCTCTGGAGGGTCTGCAGGCCACAGGAGTCGGGGGTTAAAGGGCAAAACGGTCATAAATCCATAATCCGTAGCGAAATGAAATCATGACGTATTCCGGAACGATCCCAGTTAACGTCACATGATCAGATCAGGGAAAGAGACACGCAGCGCTCGCCATAATCACCCGCGATGCTCAGCACGGCCTCGCTCTCCGCCCCCTTGGATCTGAAGGTGTACCTGCCCTCGTGGGCGTCGCTCACCCCGCCGAAGACCAGTTTGTGGACCGCCCCCTGTTTCACCACCTGCGCCCCGCTCAGCCCCGACACCTGCAGCAGACAACACCGAAACGGAGGGTGTTACTATGTAACCTCTCTCAGCGCAGCGATGCAGGGTTTTAAATTTTTTCCAGAGTGATTCGCTATCGGCCCTCCTGTTGTGCCATGCCACCCGTTGCCGTACCTCCACCCCATCTTTCAGCCACACCCCATCCACCTTCTCGTCGTCCAGAACTACGCAGAGCTCAGCAGGGGAGCCGGTGGCACACTGAGTGTCTGACATCCCGCTCTTAACCGCGGCGAAACGTTCTGGGGATACACAAAGAGACAAGGAATACGCTCACCGACACAGCGGGCACATATGACGAACCATCTGTTTTCAATGTCAATATTATCAGCCATAAGTCGATGTGAGCCATGGCAACCGGCACACACAATGAGGAAGAGGAGTCTTGCCTTCCACGGACAGATTGGCCGAGCACACGTACTCGTGCGCGTCGTTGTCCTGGGTGCACACGACGGCGTACTCCCCCTCGTCGGCCAGGCCGCAGTCGTCCACCACGACCTCCGCCCTCTTGCCCTCGCGCGCGAAGGCGTAGCGGGGGTCGCCGCTGATGTCCCGGCCGTCCTTCAGCCAGCGCACGTGCGCGTCCTTGGTGCTCATCTCGCACTCCAGCCGGGCCGCGCTCCTCTCCTTCACGCGCACGTTCTTCAGATGGCTGGCGAACTTGATGGGGATCCCTGGAGGGAGAGCAAATGAGGGGGGAGCTGGCCGGGAGCGGAGTGAAACGGAGCAGAATGAAAAGACTTTGTGTTTTGTTTGTTTTCGCTTTTACACGGCACTATGTTCCTCCAGTGTGCTCAGCCATACCGGCCATATAGGCCAAGGCTACAGCCCAGCATTTTTAATGGGATCGCAGTTTGTTATTCTCAAGGATGAAATAGGAGCTGTATGTGTGTGGGCTTATATGTCTATGTCACTATGTGTGTGCGTGTGTGCGTGCGTGTGTGTGTGTCTGTGTGTCTGTGTGTCTGTGTGTCTGTGTGGGTGTGAAAGACAAATACTGGGCAAAATAAAGTCTAATGATGAACAACTTAATTACTCCAGAACCCAATCAGGCCGTGTCTCTTTCCCCGAAGGGAAAGACCCTTGTCCTTGTGAAGATATCTACACGCCCCAGCTTGTTCCCCGAGCTAGTAAGCATCTTGTTCAATAGCGTTTTAATAAATTAGGTTGTTGTGAAGAAGGATTTGTCATGGCTACATTACAGCTAACTCCGAGCTGAACCTGATGGGAAGCATACATCTTCATTTGTCAGGTCGGACTTAAAGGAGACCTCAGAAACAACTATGATGGATGCGTTCTGAATAGTGGTAAGCGCTCGTTTGGTTTGCATCTCACAAGACATGCATAGGAGGGTTGTTTTTCCTCTCAGGACAAGTTTTGCTCCGTTCTATCACGGAGAGAGAAGGAAACCAAACAGGTGAGAACTTGTGTGAATGTTGTTTCTCCCAGTGGGGCGTACGTTCGATAAAGAGGGACGCGGTGGCAGTGAGGTCCCCCAGGCTCATGGTGTAGTCTCCCGTGTCGCTGGCCCGCACGTCCTTGATCCTCAGAGTGTGCGTCAGGCCGTCCTCCGACACGGACACGTCAAACTTCTCGTCCCTCTTCACCTCTTTCCCCTTAACCTGTCGCACCCAGACATATGCGGGGGGGGGGGGGGGGGGGGGGGGTAGCATCGAATAGACAAGAATATAATTTATATATATGCATATATACAGTAATAATATAATTGAATTAATAGAATAGAATAGAATATAATAGAACATAATAGGGGGGGGGGCAAAATGGCATTTTAAAAACGTTGTTTAGCAGCTTCATAAGACGGATAGCTGGGTTTATTGCATATGAGAGGCCGGCCCGAGGCAGACTCCCGTGGGAAAGGCACCGACAGACCTTCCAGACCGGCGGTGCGTCGGTCCTCTTGGAGAGGCGGACCTCGAACACGGCCGTCTGACGCTCCGTCACCTTCATGGGCTTCAAGTCGGAGACGAAGCGCAACGGCTCGTCTGAGAGGAAGGGAGGTGGAAAACATAAAGAAGGCATGATGAGGACACAGAGACAGTGCGTGTGTGTGTGTGTGTTTGTGCGTGCGTGCGTGCATGCGTGCGTGCGTGCGTGCGTGCACGTGTGTGTGTGTGTGTCTGTGTGTGAATGAATATGGGTGTGTGAGAGCGAAAAAAAGAGAGAGAGGGGATAAGCAGTGAAGAGTAAGTGAAAGTGAATAGTAGCATAATGCAAGGGGGAAAAGTAACAAAGACAGACCCTAAACAAGTTATGAACACTAACACACTTGACGGCGCAAGGTAATACACTTGATGCAATTACTCCTGAGGCAGTGAAGAGAGGATTAGGCAGGGGAGGGGGGGGGGGGGGGGGGGGGGGGGGGTTCGTTCCAGGACTTGCCTATGACGGTAAGCCTGGCTGACAGGCTCTTCTCTCCGACCTGCAGGGTGTATGTGCCCATGTCACCGAGGCCCACATTGGAGATGCACAGCATGTGCTTGGTTCCCATCTGTTTCACCTCGTATTTCCCCAGAGAATACTGGATCCGCAACAGCTCCGTGCCCTGCATCGCAAACAATGAGTGATGCAGGCAGGGGGGACTCGCACACACAAACACACCACACACACACACACACACACACACACACTCACAGAGAAATAAAGATTTACCTGGAACCAGCGCATTTTGGTATTTGGGTCCTTGAGCTCAAGGATAGTGTCAAAGATGATGTTGCTGTCAGCCCTGGCAGTGATGTCATTCAGGGGCTTCAGAACCCGGACCGCCTGGGGGAACGAAAACATTGCTATACAGCTGCCCTTAATGATTAATGGACATTTAAAAGTTAACGTAAGTACACTATTTAAACAATTCTATTATATTATTACTGTATACATGCATATATATAAATTATATTCTTGTCTAGTCGATGCTATTCTTTTTTGACTCCTATTCTATTAAATTCTATGCAATGCAAATTAAATTATTATACATGAATATGTATATAAATTATTTAGTGGTCTATTCAATACTATTCATTTTTGTCTCCTATTGTATCATATTGTATTGTATTGTGTTGTATTCTATTCTATTCTATAAAAATATATATATACTGTATATATGTATATATATAGTATATATATATATATATATATATATATATATATATATATATATATATATATATAATTATATAACAGTCTATTCTTTTTGTCTCCTATTGTGTCATATTGTGTTGCATTGTGTTCTATTCCATTGTGTCCTTTTGTATCCTCCCTGTGTGGTGTAAACACACAGCTCCGAGTGACAGGCCCACCTCCACATCCACTTTCTTCCTCATCTCTTTGAGCTTCTTGAGGATTCCTCTGAAGTCGGTGAAGCCGTGCTCGGCGCAGATCCTCTCGTAGTCTTTCTTATCGGCCCCAGACAGGATCTTCAGCATCTCCTCCTCCGTAGGGGGCTTCCTCTCCTCCCGCTTAGCCACGGGGACAGTCCTGCACAACGGGCACACCGCCTGACTCAGAGGGGAACCCATGTCTGTGTCTGTGTCTGTGTCTGTGCCTGTGTGTGTGTGTGTGTGTGTGAGTGGGCGCATGTTTGTGTGAGCTGTCTGTTGGCAGCGAGCGGTGTATTTCGGAGTGGAGCGCAGTCTCTGTGTGGTGTGTTTGTCAGCGTATGTGATGTCGGATCAAAGGCATTCCCCCCTCTACCTGCAGGGACACGGGTAGACAATGGGATCCCTTAGATCCTGCCTCCTGTAGGTCTGTGTCTAGGCCAGGCGCTTGTGAAAGGCTGTGTTGTGTGGGGCCTGGGTGTGCATTCATTCTCCCCTATGCCTAGTCTCCTTTTAGACGGGAATATGAACTGAAGGTGGGTAAAGATGGGAGATTTGTTGTCCCTACCGTTTCTTCAGCACTTTCTTGAAGTCCATGGCAGGATCTAGAAACACAACAACAACAACAACAACAAAAACAAATGGTCTCACTCAGCCAACACCCCGGGACTGAAAGGGCTCCACAGAGTTCTCCAGAATCCATGTCAAACAAGTGTGAAGTCCTTTGTCGAGGCTTACTTTCTGTCACCTCCAGCGAGACGGAGTAGACGGCTTCTCCGTGGTCGTTCGAGGCGACGCACCGGTAGACCTCGGCGTCTTCCAGGGTCAGGCTTCTGATCTGGGTTTTTTTGGGGGGAGAGAAGTTTTGTTTGTTTATTTATTTATTTATTAGTTAATATATCTCACACGGCACCCGCCCGCCACCGCCTGCCACCGTCCACCACCGTCCAGCACCGTGCGGCTTTTCAGTGACACTGACCCTGCAGCACACGGAACGACCAGGTAGGGGCAGTGCAGGGCAATGCATTTCGTTTTTAGCACCGCAACCTATAACAGGCATCCTTCACCCGTGAAACAGATGGCAACAGGAGATGCATATGTCAGCACCCACAAGTTAATTGCTTTATAATAGCTATTTAAGCTTCACTTAAGCTCTCCTCAGCTGGGATGGGAGACGGCACTGAATCCACCCCGATATGGTAATAGATCAAAGGATCCGACTGTGCTTTTTTCCCCCCTTAGTCTCATTTTCCAGATGATGCATGGAGTGCTGTGCGAGTCGACAGCACTACGATGCCATAGCACCTCTGTTAACGGGGGGTCCTGCTCTGAGTCGGTAGCTTCCTTGAGAAATTCTGTTAGGATCAGAAACTGCACGGTTACCGGGGGTGGGGGTGGGGGGTGGGGGGTGGGGGGGGGGGGGGAGTTGAACGAACCATCCATATTGGGTAAAGTGAAAGCGGAATGCACAACCACGAGCAGCACACCTCTGTGGGTTAAGGAAAGAACATAGAATCACCGCCCGCCTTTTCATTGCTCGGTTTGTCGAGTGAAACTGAGCATAATTCAAAAAACAGATACTACTCGATTAAATAGATTGAAGACATTTGGAGTATGCTGATACACTAATAACACTGTAAATTTGTGTCTACACAGAGACAAGCGGTATGTATTGTTAGTGTTTACGGATGGCTTTGGTGAGGCCGTGCGACGTTACCGATGTTTATTATTCATGGGTCAAGGGAGGGCTGACCTTGAGAACGTCTTGCTTGTTGATGCTATCGAAGAAGGTCTCTGTCCCCTCGGACAAAGGACGCCCGCTGGCCCGCTCCCAGGTCACAGTGGGCTTTGGGTTCCCCGACACCTTCACCCTGAACGCTGCCTTCTCCCCTGAGGGAGGAGAGGGAGCGGGGACAAAGAAAAAGAAGATGACTGGAGGACGCTGACAGGATAATGGAGGAGAACGGGGAGCTGTGATGTCCCCCAGGTTGAGACTATAATATGCCTTTGGATATAGGCGTACGTCTGGCAAAAGAGAACAAGCGTTATCTCATTATACAGCGGCAATGAATCATTTTGAATATATTTCCTTTTCATATTCCCTGGTAGTATCTTGCTCAGTTATCTCTTATACTGATCTCTTTTCTCTCTCTCTCTCTCTCTCTTTTCTTTTCCCCTTAGTACAGTGCAGCTCACGGGGAATGTCTTTGCTCACTGAGGCCGTCGAGGGGAGTTCTGCATATTGTGACAGGGTGAATTGTGGCGTGAAAGTCTCTTAATCTATAATTCAGAGGTAGAGCCAGTGGGAATCAGACTCAAACACCTATGCAGGGCATGCTGCACTGCTCAGCGCTGCACTACTCGACGATGTGTTGAGGTAACTAGGGTCCCCGTGCTAGTTCAGGCGCTGTGTGTAATTGCGTGGCCTTTAAGGCTTGCAGTTTAAATGAAAGAGTTTCGTGTTGAAATATAATTGGACAACAAATTTGACCCATTTAAAAAGAAAAAGACAAATTGCAATTTATTTTAGTCTTGCTAGCAACATTTTGTCTGAATACGGTAGCTAATGCATTATTCATATCTTTTTAACCACTCTCAAATGATTCAGTATTTTGTTTTCAATTTCGTACCTCACAGCCGACTACGAGTGATTGGGCAGTGAAGTGAAATTAAACAAATGATCTTGCCTCCAATTTCAAGCTGTTTTAAACTGCGTTGCTGTGTAAAGAGCCTACCCTTCTGGGCAGTGAGAGGCCGTGGCTTCTCTTCAAAATCTGGGACGGACTCTCCCACGGGAATCTGGGAGGAGTTCTGCACCTGGATGAAGGACTCTACCACTGCTGAGGTCTTCCGCTGCACCACGGAGTGCTCTGTATGAATAAATAACAGACACGCGTAATCAAAGACTATGATATTCATGAAATAATCAGTGTAAGAAAGTATTATACACCAGTGAACGCCAGCTATGCACTGTTGCACGTGGTAGCGACAGACCTCATCCATAGTGTTGTGAAAGAAGTACATTAACTCTAGTGCTGGAATATGTTGCAGACCAAGCATATGGTAAGTAGTGAACATCTGAAGGGTAAAGTTTACATCTGAAGGGTAAAGGCATACCCTCCACGGTCTTGGAGGAGGTCTGGGAGACCTTCTGGACCTTGGTGGAGCTCACGCTAAAGGTGGTGGCGGAGGAAGTGGAGGAGGTGGATGAGGACATCTGCATCTCTTCCATCTGCTCCGTCTGCTTCAGCTGCTCAGTCATGTCTTCGCAGGCCTGGACCACCTCTGCTGCCAAGGTGACTGGTGCACTCTGCCCCGTCTGTAGCTGGTGGGTGAGCTGGTCGCTGGTGAACCAAGAACCCAAAGACAGCTGTTTTAATATGTTTTAATATATAATTAATATATATAATTTAGAGTTAGGGTAAAACTTAAACTGGGTATTTTTTTGAGTGTATCTGAATCCAGCACAGGTAGTCGGAGCCAGTAGCAAGTTTGCTCTCTAACCTCTCATGTTACCCATTAGGGCGAACGGAAAACTATACGGAGAGAAAACCTTCTAACCATCTCCTCTATATTCCACCACCAGTCTCTCCAATACCTCTCGTCCTGCTCGTGTTCACATAGCCGGGCAATAAATCAAAGTTAAGGCAGATGGCTGTGTGATTTTTTTTCCGTCTGTGTGACTCACGCGGAAGCTTCACCCATCTCGGAGGTAATTGGGTATGTGTTTCCAGACACACGCGTCAAAAGATGGCTGAAATATACCTCCCTTCTCCTGCTTTCCTTCCCCTTCATCTCTTTGCCGCGGCGGGCACAATACATGTAGCGCTTTTTCCCGACACTAAAACAAATATCCAATTATAAGGGTAAACAACAGACGTGCTGTGCAGGAGAGAAAAAAATGACGTGTCCATCCGTGAAATAAACTTTCTCTCCTCATTTCCTATAACTTTGTTTTATATCTGTGTGTGTGTGTGTGTGTGTGTGTGTGTGTGTGTGTGTGTGTGTGTGTGTGTGTGTGTGTGTGTGTGTGTTTGAAGCGTTGTGTGTGTGTTTGAAGCATTGTGTGTGTGTGCTTGCACACATTGAAATGTGGATCCCCCCCCACCTGAGCAGATTACCGGCACGGCCAGGAGCTCACTCCATTCTAATTACAAGAGAGGCTGTGTGTCACTCACCGCACTTATCTGCCGCTGCTCAGACACCCCTCACGTCCACAAATAGAAAATAGGGCTGTGTTTGTTTGGAATGAGCAAATCGGCCATGAATATTTCAATATTAGTTCTGTCTAAAAATAGAGATGGCTCGTAATGGGTCTTTAGACACGGACGTTATCTCTCTCTCTCTCTCGCTCTCTCTCTCTCTCTCTCTCTCTCTCTCTCTCTCTCTCGCTCTCTCTCTCTGTCTTTGAGTGGTGGGATGACACTGTGTGTCAACTTCAGTGCAGCAACATGACCAGCAGTAGAATAGAAGACCAACAAGTGAAAGATAACAAATGCCATGCCGTTAGTTCCATGTCAGCCGAAGGCTTCGGGTTATATAAGGGAATGAACCCCGGGAGCTTTGACATCGTTCCTCTAAGGAGTTCAAATGTGTTCCTTTGCAGGTTTTCTCAGAAAACTCTTGGCTCTACTGTCAATAGGAGTACAAAATATATAGAGTATGGCCTAAGCATGGCATGAAGCTCAGCACTCAAATAGGTTAAGGGAGGGAACTTACCACATTTGATCTTTCTTTCTCTTGATCTTGCCGTCAAGCCTATTTCCCAATTAATAATTTTCTTTCAACTTAACTTTTAACGTACCTGTTTGACGCTGGTCTTCTCTTTTGAACAGACCTGACAACCTAAGAGACGAGGGGCGGTCTCTCTGCCTGTAAGGTAGCTGATCTTCTCTCTCCGTTACCTCCTCGGCGATCTCCTTCCTGCGTGGGAGGTCTTCTCCTCTCTGGGTCAGTGGTTTTGGTGGATAACCCAGGGCCCCCCCGGGTGCTCGACTCTGCCTCCGTCTTGCACCTGCCGGGTCAAAGCGGCTCTGGACTAATAAGGCCCTGTGTTGCTCAGAGACGGGCTGGGCTGTCCATTCCACCACCCAAACCTCCCCCGCCCGTCCCAGACCAGACAGATTTACGGACCACGGTGGGCTGTCCCACGCCAAGTACATGGGATCATCGAAGCCCACCTGAGAGGCCTATGTTGATGGAGAGGAGATGACAGACAAACTCTTGGTCTTGGGCTCAGCCTCGTGGTGGTCTTATAGAAGTCAAAACGACACAAATCTTTGTATTTACCATTATTCAGAGAGCGATTTAAGAGAGAGGAAATTTATCAGTTACTAGCGTCAGGTACAAGCAGTTATTTTCTTATTATTTTAATTTAAAAATATATAAAAGACAGAAGAGATGCAATCACTTTCCATCACTTGCAGTAAATGGATTGGTTCCTGAGACTGTTGGCAAGACGGGCCTTTTCATTTTTATAAAAGGACATGACTGAAAAAGCAGCAAAATACTGTCCCACTTAAGGCACTCATCCCAACAGCAAGCTAATGAATGACCTTTTTGTCATAAGATCAGACCCCTTGTCGTTTGAATTGGGGGATTTGATCAGGTACTGAGGGCTTTTCAATTCAATAAAGTAGGATTGTATGGTCTCAGTGAAAGGATACGAGAGCCATGCCTCATATTATTTCTCTCTGCCTAATCCTCTTTGTGCTACCTTACTGGCATACTAATGATGGGGAAAATGACCTAGATTCTTTTCTGTTAGCATTAATCTTCCTTGCCCAAAACACAATGAATGAGTCAGATGTTTTTATTTCTCTCTCTTCTGGTATCAGTGTTTGATCTGAAATTAAGAAGCCAAACAAGCATAATGGGAGATTAAAAGACAAGGCTTATCTTATCAATGCTCTTCTCACTCTCTGCTGCAGTTAGTGCTATGGAAAAGCTGCATATTATCAAAAGAGATAGAACAACTATAACTTTGTTTAAAAAACCTCATGCAAATTAAAGTTTTATTTTGTTACGTTATTTTTTCCCCACCCTATTCATTTAATTCATGAACACCCTAGCTTTGTCTGAATGTCCACATACTTGTTTCCCCATAGATAGATATTTTATTCCTATGTGCTTTTTTTGTGCAAATTATGCCAGTGGCAAAGAAAGAAAGACTTTGAAACGCGTTGTGGGAAACAAGCACACAATTTCCATGAGATCACTGTTTGCTGCTGTGTTTGAGTGCATCATCTGTTTAGAATGGAATGCAGGTCCAGGGTCAGCTAAGGGTTATTCTGGAGTTCAGAGAGGACAGAGAAAAGGACCCAGGAGCTTGCTGGAGAAAGACAGGATGCCCAGGAGCTTGAAATAAATGCTCTTGGAGGAATTGTAAACGAAGAGAATGAGGTATCTGATGTCAAAACCTCCTTCTGTACATCCCCAGGGATGTCTAATCTTCCAATCTGACATACTGTATTAAGGGTTAACAGCTGCAGAGGATAGTGTGTGTGTGTGTGTGTGTGTGTGTGTTCGGTGTGGGTGGGGCTGGGGGGTTTTAATGCTATGGTTTACAGCTAAAAGCAAGAACTGGGATCGATCAACAATATCCCTGCAGCAGCAAAAACAACCCACTTCTTAAACTTATGAACTATATTGAAGTTTATAGTAACTTTGCAGTTCCACACCAATTATCCTTTATCTGTCCGTCAATACAGCCCTAGGAGTAATGAAATGGAGGAAGGGGAGGCCGCGTTTCCTCTCTTCTCCTCTTCCTCTTCCGTTCTCTCTCCATTTGCCTATAAATATAAAGCGGAGTTATCGCCAGAAGGTAATTCAATGGGGCTCGGGGGAGCGGGGAGGGAGTCTCAGTGAATCGGCTGGACAGAAAGCCAGTGGCACGGCAGGCTGCCAGCTCCGAGCCTCCACAATGCTGGAGACAATACCTTTAATCCAGGTGACATTTGAGCTGAGCGCCGGCCACTTCTCTTCCCCCCAGACGGGCCCCTGAGCCGCCCAAGAGAACAAAGACGGCAGGCGAACGACCGAGGCGGCGCGCTAACAGAGGGGAGAGACAGCGGCGGATGTGGAGAGCTAAAGAGAAAACGACACACGCGGGGAGAAAGGTGAGGAGCCGCCGAGCCCAGATGATGATATTTCCCTGCGCCACGGGAAGCTCGGAGGAAGCACAGCGGCGGTGACAGCGGCGGCGGCGGCGGCCCGACCCTGGCTGACGGGTCTCCTCCCGGTCACCTCTCCGTGAGGAGTCTGTCGCGGGGAAATGTCACCGGCGCTGTCTCAATTTGGGGGCCCCCGCTTCACGACGCCCTCCCTCCCTCCTTCCCCCCTCCCCTCCCTCCCTCCTACCCTCCCTACATCCCTCCCTCCCTACATCCCTCCCTACTTCCCTCGCCCCACCTCCTTCCCTCCATCCCTCCCTCCTTCCCTCGCTCCCTTATCCCTCCCCTTCCCTCACTCCATCCCTGCCTCCTTCCCCCCTTCCCTCATTCCATCCTTCTGGGGGCGGCAGCGCCCTGTTGCCCACGCTCAGCGGTATCACTACCTCACCAGCCTGGTATGACACCTGTCAGAGGCAGCCAAGCGTGTCCCTTCCCCGCGAGTCCCGGAGGAGGGGTGGAAGCCATAGCACTCCCCAGGGACGGACCCTTCTCCGCCCCTATCACTCCCTCCCACAGCCCCCACCCCCTTCTCCTGGGTTCACCCATCCACGGTTATATCCTCAGAGAATAGGGGAGAGGAGAGGAGAGGAGAGGAGGAGAAATAATGGTGAGTGCTGTGCATTCTGACTGTTCAGCCATGCTTATACTGTGAAAGGAATAACAACCCTGCTCTATCTAAACGAGTCAAGATATTACCCCCCCCCCCTCCCCCCAACACACACACACACACACACACACACACACACACACACACCCACCCACCCGCTCACTTTTGGGTGCTCACTGCTCACCCACATTTTAATGAATCAGTAACAAGAAAAAAACGTTTCTACCAGCTTCAGGGAGACTTGTCTCACCTAAAAATAAAAGACAGATGATCAAAAGGGAATTAGCAGACAGACAGACTTAGGTCTGCAATGAGTTTAAAATGATGTCCGGCAGCTAAGGTAAAGCCTTCCTACGTGCCCAAATGATTCCCTGCATAGAGGAAGCCATTCTCGATCACTCTGTGTGTTGAAATATGGCACAAGCTCAAAATGAAAGATGAGGACGACCGGGTTCTGCTCGGGATCAACGGGCGTTTGTATGAGGTCATTTTCTGATGAATTCCAATCAGACCCAGATGAGTACACCAGGATTTAATTTACGGTCAGCATGTGCTGCACAGTTCAGGCCCACCTTTAATCCACCGAGAGGGAGAGGATTATACTCGCCGGCATGACATTTTTTTTTTATCCGAGTCCAGATGGTCGAAAGAGAACACGAGTTGAAACTCTCTCAAACCTACCTTGCCCCATTTATAATTTGTAGTTTCCTAATATAGCATCAAGGGCATGTTGGCTGATCATCTTTGATTGATTTGGTGCTACATGTCAAGACGTGACTAAATCTGTGTCAGTGGATTATGACATTGTGTGGATTACAAAATCACATGAGCAGGATTCTTTTTGTGTGTGTGTGTGTGTGTGTGTGTGTGTGTGTGTGTGTGTGTGTGTGTGTGTGTGCATGCAGTACAGTAACTATTGCATAAAGATTCTTTATCTAACACAAGTAACTAAATACATTAGTTATTATTAATATCTTGATGTTGTTGCTATATATCACCTTATAGCCCCCTTTAAAACTACAGAAAATAAGACCGTAGTCTGGCACCCCATAACTTCCTGTCAAGCAGGTTGCCTGTTGAAGAGGTGTCCATGGTCCTGAAGTTGTATGACACACACAACAGTGAAATAATGAGAAATGCATACAGTGTTCTCTCTATGTGAAGTTGGGCATGTATGTATGACGATACCACGATCAAATTGAGTGAGTTATGTTTGCATCAAACTACTTGTACTGGGTCGTGTTGATTGCTCTTTTCACTCTAACCAACAGGCGGCAGCGCAAAGCTTGTCGCGCGTCTCCGAACCCTACCGTTGAAGTGCACACAGTGGACTTCACTTTACTGAGAATCCATCAAAGCCACACGTGAGAATTACATACAATCGCTTCAATCACTGATTCAAAACTACATTGTAAATTATTGGGAGAAATATAAAATTGCGGGATATTATCCTCTAAATTCAATTCACATTTAAAAAAATAACTATTATAGACATTCCCAATAGACAAACTTTTTAGAGAACGATGCTAGATTGTATAGGTCTATTTATTAAACATATGACTAGAACGACAGTGTGAGGATATAGCGAATGTCGTCATCCCGCCTCTTCGGTGCGCAGGCTGTGGTTGGATATCAGTCTTGTCGTTCACTATCCAAGTTCGGTTGCCGAGCACCGTTATGATGCTCAATTGATGGGCGAGGAGAGCTTGCGGATTCCCTTTGCCAGGAGAAAAGGCATAGGTTATACTGTGCTTTGCATTTTAGCGTATTTGTTCTTGTTAAATTATTGCCTAACAACTAACTTGAGTAGCTTCTGTTAAGCTTGACATGCAATTTGACAAGGAGATGAAACGGTGCGCGACGTTACAATAAGAGAGCTCTCGTAATGGAATAACAACCGTTCCAGTGCATCGGTGTGAGAAACATTGTAGTAGGCTAATCAGTAGCCATCTAATCTAAATTGGATGTTATTGTTAAGCGGAGTCTTGCCTTTGTTTCGCTACACCCGAGAAGCAAATTCTTACAAGCAAGGGAGTTTCTTGTCTGGAAGATAAATGTTGGATGCACCTGCCGGGAAAGATAACGGAGCAAAACGTTGGGTGCACATGGACCTCTGAGAGGGTTCTATGGAACTCAAAGGAAACGTGAATATTTGAGGTTTTTTTTAAATCCTTTCCCACATGACAACTGGGACACATGGTGTGTAACAATGGACGGATTTGATCTTTCGCGGTTTTGCTTTTCTCTTCAGGAATATAAAACGAGCAAGCATGGAGGCGACATTTGAACGCTCCTCCTCTTCCACAACTTGAATCTGAGCAAGGTCCGTTACTGATAATTGCTATACAACATCATACATAGAGCCACTTTCTCTAACGTAAGAGTGACATATGGATAGTTCCCACTCAACCGGTCGGATTGTCTGTACTTTAAAGTGTCATGAAAAATTCTAATACACATTTACTTAGTGGGACATATGCTACTTTTAAATGGAATGCGTCTTAGATTCGAATGGATAAACGGCACCTGCAAGGGTTGACTAAATGAGTCAAAAAGATCAGACAAAAGTTGCGCATGCCATGTAGGCTGGGTAAACTCAGCTCCTAAAACCGAGCGGCTCCCTTGCATGAAAACGTCTCTCTTCACCTTCTCTGATTCTTCACGAGCTGTCACTTGCTGCGCACTTGAGTGCGCCCTAAACCCAGGGGATGAGCCTTGTGTGAGTAGCCGATAAAATAACCAGCGTCGCGGTGTAAGCGAAACCAGAGCGAGAGGGGATTTAGTTAGATTATCGTTGGACTGCTATTTTGTTCCCTCAGTCACACTCTGCCTGAACTACGGCTTTTGATCCGCCGCCTTTTCCTTGCCCGAGCTGTCACCACACAGCGACTGGAATGCAAGGCTAGAAAGCCTTTGGTTGCCCGCAAAGAGGGTCTGCAAACACTTAATTGGTAAAACAGAAAAACAATAATAATTTGGACTGAGATATATATATTTTTTTTGCCAGAGAAAAAGCCAATGAGTTTTGTATATATCCAATTTCAGATATCATTTGATGATGTTTGACTAAATGCACTACATCACTTCAAAACTGGAATATGTATCTGATAAATGTCCAGCTGTGTTAAAGCTCCAGCGCTCGCTATTTTGACAGTCTCTCTCAAACAAGACTGTTTTTATCGCCCAATTTAGCCCACTGACTGAGTCCGACCACTGTTTATCGTCTTTTCTGCAGCTGGTTACCGGATGATGCTCAGCGAGGATGCTGCGCTTCCCTGTGAAGAAGATTCGGAAGCAGTTCAAACTTCTGCTGTTACTGGTGCTGCTTACTTTTGCTGTATGGTTCACTTATCTGCATATCAATCAGGGCAAAGCCATCAAACTCCACTTCAACTACGGCAAAGGTAGGCCTATGGAGTGCAAAAACGCTTGTTTTGTTATCCCGTCAATCGTTAGTTGCCCATCGAGTCCATAATATATGCATATCTTTTATGTTAATTTTAAAGCGTAGGTATATGCATGTGCCCCTAAACACAATAACGGGCATTCTTATGCTCTCATTGCTCTGTAATTGTGGAGCATATATTATTTACAAATATTTGTTTTAGATTTCGATTTTGAGAAAGAATATTTTTCGCAGGTTATAAAATCCTTTAGCGCACCCAGAGCCGCTATCTAGAGTCAAACTGGCAAAGACAAGAGGCTGTCTCCACATTAATAATGAAAAGTTAGATCATGAGTGCAGCTTTAGAGGTCATTACATGCCAATCACAGTCATGCTATGTGGGGAAAACACCATATGGTTGCTGGCTGCGGAGGCGATAAGCTGGTTATTTGGAGAGGTAAACATAATTGCATTCATTCACTGCACACAGCAGGAATTCAACCAGCCTTTGGCAACAGAATGCAGGTTATAATTTGCTTGAATAGGTCTAATCAAAATGTTTATCACTGGGCTATTTAACTTGCTATGTACCATCTCAATGAGTAGGGATACTCCCCATGATGATCTTTGATAAATACATTTTTTCTCTCGCTAATGGAACTGACAGTGACACTGGCTTTCCTTAAGTGATGATAAAAGAGCTATAGAAAAGACATACCTAAGGCTGCTCACCATAACTACAATATCCAGTTAACTGACATGCGTACAAAACACAATACCGTTCTCTCCTCAGGCATTTGTTCTAGTAATTGAAGACTCTCTCTCTATCGCTCCCTTACTCTCTCTATTTTTCCGTCACTCATTCTTTCCCACACACCCACGCGCCTACAGAAGAACACACACACACACACACACACACACACACACACACACACACACACACACACACACACACACACACACACACACACACACACACACGCTAGCAGGTGGAGAGGGATAGACAGCTCTTTGTTTGCCCAGTGCTACGGCTGTGTTCTCTGGCTGTCATCTCAAAGCCAGTAGAGCTCTTTTAAAATATACCAAGAGAAATTACACCACCAGCCTGCTCTGAATGCATCGCAACGTAACTCATTGCACGCACACAGCACTCACACACACACACACACACACACACACACACACACATCAAGGTTGCCTGCTATATGATTTCCTCTTAAGTACCAGATTGCAAATGTGACAAGCCTCTGTTCTGTTGTGTTCGCCACCCTCCCTCTCTCATACCCTTCTCCCTTTGCCTTTCATCGTGCCTGAAATTGCCTCCATCCATTCTTCCATGCTTTGGTCTTTAAGGGGCTCTGTTAAGTGTCTCCTCTTCTGTACGTCTGTCTTTGAACCTGGTCCGTGGTGTGAGCCGCCATGCTGAGCTCTCTAATGAACTGTTTTCCATTTAGTAGGCCATTGGAGTAGGTCAACTCACTTAACCTCTTATGAATAACATGGCCCTCCTCTCTCCAAGGATTTGCAGGGAACACGTAGCCTTGGTACAAAATGGGACTCTGTGAGGCGTGGAAATATGCGTTCATATCTGTGTGTAACTCGGGGAAGGTTTATTTGTAAATCATTAGATTTTTTTCGGGGGTTGTTTCCTCTCTCCCAGTCGTTGCGTGTTTTGGTGGAAAACACGGGGGGGAAAAAACATTTCCGGATTCTTTACTGTCGTTTAACTGAGTCTGCTGTGTCAGGAGAGGCACACTTGTGTTGCTCTGAGGCGTGAAGACCCTCTGGTCCGAGTTTCGCTGAGCGAACCGGCCACAGTGAGAGGACGAGACCCACGCTGCCGAGAGCAGGACGACAAGTCTTCTGTCTCCATTTGCGGTTCGCACCTCGCCCCACGTAAAAACGCGTTGGGCGGAAACGGGTACCGGCCACACACACACACACTCGGACATTCACACACTCGGCCGCCAACAGCTGGCAGCCAGAGACGGGTGGGTCGACCAACAAAGAATGAAAGGAAATGCTGTCGTCGTCGCAACCAATTTTGTAAAACGAGGGATGAGGGAAAATAATAAAAAAAAGCAAAATTGTATTTGTAAAAGCAAACACAACTGGCTGACTTTGTAAGCAAGAGAAACATTGACGCGTGAGCCAGCAAGCCAGGTATAGAGATAGCACTCCCCCTCATCTTTCATAGAAAAGCCATTTGGATTAAATCCCAGGCCACAGTATGTGTCGATGACTTCCGTTGATGCTAGTGTGCTGCTAGCTATGGATTTATGCCCCCAAGGGTTTGGCCATATCGACTCGCCAGACCGAGTCCCTTGAAGGTGAATCATATTACTCCTTTTGAATTGTGTCTGTATAGAGAAAACAAGGCCCCATGTGAGCCCGCCACATCAGGCCGTTCCGCTGTAGATGCATTGTCAGGCGGGATCAGCAAGCTGGCACCTAGACCTGATTGAAACAGAGCGTTTGTGTTCCAGTAAAGGACGGAATCCCCTTCACCCAAAGCTTGAACAGAAAACGGTTTCTAGTGGTTGATGTGTCCCCTTCACGTCTCCGTGAGTGGGTGGAGATTGCATTTTGCTCGCTGCTGTGGAATGCTGACATCACTGGAAGAGAAGTTCTGAACATATCAATCTCTGTGACCTCTCTCTCTCTCTCTCTGTGTGTGTGTGTGTGTGTGTGTGTGTGTGTGTGTGTGTGTGTGTGTGTGTGTGTGTGTGTGTGTGTGTGTGTGTGCGCGTGGAAGTTGTCTGTGTGGTGTTCCCGTATCTTGTCTGTCAACATGAATGTTCTAGTCTCAGCAGACAAGGCCAACTCAATACATATATACACAGAAGAACATACATACATTCTTCTTGGCCACTCGTAAACAATTTGTTTAGGAAAAGCGATTGTTGTTGTTGTTGACAGCCTCGGTCACGCAGTTGTCACCGGCAGGCGAGCAAATTCCGCAGATTCCAGGCCAGATTGGCCTTATTTAATTTGAATTTGAATCAGGAACTGGCAGTCCACACAGAGGTGCTTATTTGATGAGAGCCACATTGATGCAGGGACCAGGTCTCACAACAGCCCCCCTGTTCCCCATCATCAACAGGTCTACTGAGGGGAAAGCCTGGGCTAGGCGGATGAATAGAGACGCCTATTGATCACCACACACACACACCAACACACACACGCGCACATATAAACATTTTAATTTGATTTACACATACCAACACATTATTCAGAGTCCCTGCGTCGGATATCTTCCGCAGTGTAACAGAGCCGCCACAGTGTGCCATTGCTGCCATGGGGATGCAGGAAGTATCAGGGGCTATGGCATATTGGCGGCTTGGTCGCCTAGGGTGGCAACATATGGAAAAGGGTGGAGCGCATAGCTTTTGAATGGTGGGACATTCCGGAGCTCGCCCTGAGAATTCCGATGTAACCATAGTCCCTGATCAGTCCATGGACTTTGTCGCATGCGACACCGCGACCAACTCCTACAATCATTATTTTAACATGAAATAATGCCTCTACAAACAGTAAAACATAATTTTGCGTCAGATATATTTACAGCAAAGGAGTCTATTTAGATGTGCAATGTTATTTTCTATGTTACGATCCACCGGGCTGCTTGCTGTCATGGTAACGGTGCCCTCGATAGTCACCTCTTCCTAATTTTAGCCGATGTGGTTCTCGCATCGGTGACACACAGGTACAGGGACACTTTTCAGCCCTATCGTGTGGTGTCTCGGAAATGTCTGAGAGCTCAACTCCTCATTTTTCACGGGAGCCACATGAACCCAGACGTCTGTAGTGTTTCTGTAGGCACTTTAGACAGAGTGTGCCCATCTGCATGTTCCTTTAGAAAGGCAGCCTTTTATCCCATATGCACGTTCACCCGGGAGAAGTAGTGACTTAATGGATTGGGAAACTAAAGCTCTTGTTCTCGCAGCAGAGAATCGGAGGTTAAGTTAGAAAAGATTCTTCGCCGAAGATCTGGGTTGCCTTGCCTCATCGTCGGGGACGCCAGCGCTAGAACAGGGCAGATGGTGGACAAGCCGTCTCTGAGATGTCAGCGCGGCAGTATAGCGGCCTTTGCATCGCTGCTATCATACATGGTGAATGTTGCTTTCCAAGCTTGACATCTGCCTTCTGAAGAGTTGCTTCTTTTTTCTTTCTTTTTTTACCTAGTATGATATGACTGTATTCAGGCAAACATTCACCCAGCCAGTCAGTTAGCCAGCCAACCAACCACTCAGCCAGACAACCAGTTGGTAAGCCAGTCAGCCAGCCAAACGGAAAGCCAGCAAGCTAACCACGTAGCCAGCCAACCAGTGAGCCAGCCATCCTAACACTTCCTACAGCCGGCAAAAACCAATTAGCCAGCCAGCCAGCCTTCCAGACACCCAATGATCCGACCCGCTCAGCCAGTCAGCTTACCAGTCCAGCCAACCAGTGAGCCAGTCAGCTTACCAGTCCAGCCAACCAGTGAGCCAGTCAGCTTACCAGTCCAGCCGACCAGTGAGCCAGTCAGCTCCGGTGTAGGAGGCTGTGGCTCGGGATCAAAGATGGAGAGGCTCAGTGGTGAAGCTGGCCTCGGTTTAGCTCACCACCTCGGTAAATCTCGGGGTGTTGGTAATTCCTCCACCGGGATGAGGGATGTTCCTGCTGCGACTGGCACGGCATCCTCGATAAAGCACAACCCGGCAGCCTCTGTGCTGGCACCGGAGACTGAAGGAGGGAGGGCAGGGGGCCAAGGATGGACCCGTTGATGTGCATGTGCATTACTCCCTCCCCCTCTCGTTATCCCTCTCCCTCTCCCTCTTGCTCTCTCTCTCTCTCTCTCTTTCTCTTTCTCTCACACACACACACACACACACACACACACACACACACACACACACACACACACACACACACACACACACACACACACACACACACACACACTCCCATAGGTACACACACACACACACACACACACACACACACACACACACACACACACACACACACAGGCAGTTGCAACGAAATACACAAATGTGTTAACTTAACGCACCGACTTATAACAAAATCTATACCTCTCAGGTTGCATTACAATAGGACGGTAACAGTAGATTTACTGGACCTCTCTGCGTTACTGAATACGGTGTTGGCGCAGGGGTAACAAATGACGCCGGCCGTATAAAGGGGAAGATAGACTGAGAGATGGAGGGAGAGGGAGGGAGGGAGGGAAGGAGGGGGGAACAGAAGCCTAGAGTGTTTTAACCCTGGGGTTAATGAAATTTGTGTTGGCCTGCCTAACAAGCCACCTTCAAGGTTCTAACTCTCGGCCACGCAAATTACATTTCTGGACCGCTGCCATGGCTCTCCCTCAGGAGAACATGTGTGTGTGTGGGTGTCTGTGTGTGTGTGTGTGTGTCAGTGTGTGTGTGCACAGCCTTGCATCTTACATCATCGGCGAAAAGGTTTGGAGAGTGCAAGTTTTCGAGCCGTGCATTTGTGTGTAAGGCCTGCGCGCGCGTCCGTCCCTCGCTCTCGCTCTCGCTGCCGTCGGCACTTCAGCTCCAGTGTTTAGCCGAGCAGAGGGAGGAAGCTGGTGAATGATGGGACTGTCTGCCTGCTGGCACCGGCCTGGAGAGGGGAGGGGAGTGTGAGGGAGGGAGGGAGTGTGAGGGAGGGAGGGAGACGGGGGTAGTGCAAGGATACCCTTCTCCTCCTCCAACAGGTGGGGGACTGCTGCAGGATGCGTCAGACTGGGGCGGATGTCCTTGTCTGACTATCAATGGGGCAGGACTTGGAAGACTCGAGTCATTATTTATGGCTGTGATAGTCTCTGTTTGTGCAAGACGGAGATTAAACGACCATGGCGTTAAGTGTTTCAGTCTGCTCCGGCAGGTAGCCAGTTCAGACGGCAGGGGTAATCATGTAGCACTCAGGCTGTTTAACAGTGCCATCAACTCTTAATTAATACCCATTTTCACAGCAGAGGGCTTCCTAACAACCCACGCACTTTGGATTGTTTAACGAAGGGCTGAGTGTGCGCGTGGGTGGGTGGGGGGGGGGGGAGTGTGTGTGTGTGTGTGTGTGTGTTTGAGCGTTAGCATGAAGGATAGAAACGGAGGGGGGAAAAAAGAAATGGAGACGTGATACGCTGAGCCGGTGAGATTTGAGAGAGCGTGTGTGTGGGAGTGAGTGGGTGGGTGGGGAGAGTTGGAGGTAAGCGGAGAGTCCGGCGTCTGAGGCTGAGCCGTCTAGACTCTAGGCCGTCTGGACGCGCTCTGGGTCTTTGTGGTGATGGAACCTGTCGGGGCGGCGGTGCTGAGCGCCACTGCAGTGGGATCTCCTTTCCCTCGGCCTGTGGGCAGCGGACGGCACGGGACTCTGTCGGCCCCGGGTGTTGCCTCCCCCACAGAAAGTGATCCAGGCCCGGGGATGCTCGTCAGTCAGTCAGTCGCTAAAGAGGGCTGGTTGTTGCTTCCCCACCGACTATTTTTCTGGAAGTCGTTGCCTGCGGCTTAGTGCTGATCACCTCTGTAGTAACCTGTTACTGTGTGATGGGATCAGGAGGAGGTGGGGTCAGAGGTCACGTGAATATTGTCCAGGCGCTGTTGACCGGAAACGGAGATAGAAACGAACCAACTCCCCCGCCCTCCCTCTCTAAGTCCCGGCATTTTCGACGCTTCAACGTTGCACATCACGGGCGCTCTGGAAAGCACATTCGCTCATTTATGGAGCTAAGCCTTGAGTTGGCATATGAATCACGCATCCGAGAAGAACTCCTCTCTCGCTCCGAGACTCCCCTGATAAAACCAAAGCGGCGAAAAGTCGGGAGATCTTTTGCACCGATGACATTTACGACACAGGAGCCGTTACCAAACCTGCCGGGGTGGTATTCTGATAAGATCCGTGTGAGCTCCCGCCGCCTCAGCGGACGGAGAAACGCAAGGAGGCTGCCGGTAGAATGGAGTTCATGGCCCAGGGTGTCTGTCTGCAGACGTTTCTCCTTTTGACAACTGCTGCTCCTTGTCGGTTCTCGCTCACTGAGCTGCCACTTGTGTTTGACTGTGCCCCCCCCCCCCCCCCCCCCCCCCGCCTGATGTCATTGGAACACATGAACGATGCACGACAAAGGCATCACATGTGAACCATCAGGCAGAGATGGGGGGGCGTGTCTCCCTTTCACACGGCTTTCTCTCCGATTTGATTGGCTCGAGAGCCGCCAGCGGGTGAGGGAGCTCGGCAAGTTTCTGTGAGGCCTGTCAGACCTCGTTCCCCGCGCAGTTGTGACCAGTCATGGGGAAAGATATTAGAGAGAAGGGGGAACTTTGTGCAGTCTACTTTGGAGCTTTGTGCGTTTGCTCTGCCCTGCTCAAGAGACCCAGTGTCAGTGTGCAGTGAATGTTAACATCAATTGGCATTTTCTATAATTGCTTGGTTTAGTATTCTCTGTGGTAGTCCATCATTTGAGGCTGGCGCGCTCCCTCGTAAGCAGTTTCCGTCCGTTCAAACGCGCAAAGCTGTGGGCAGATTGAAGCGTGCCTCTTCCTAAATTCAAAATGGCCTTTCGTCAGTGTTCTTCACCAACTGTGCACCCGGTGAAAATATTGTGTCGAAGTGCCTAGCGCTCCCCTCACCTCGCGTTGCCGTGGCAACCCCCGAAAAGTAAAACGCCACGCGTTGGCAGGTTCAAGCCCACGTGAGCTCTCCAGCCCAGCTAGGCCCGGATCCCATCCCTCCCTGGAGGATTGGAGTGACAGGCCAGCTGCTTGATGGTCCGGAGGAGCCTGAGGTCCTGAGGGGGTTGGCGGCGCTGTTGAAGCCACCGCTGCGACCGGAGAGGAAGCAGCGGCAGTGGCAAGCAGTGGCTTACGACGACACCACCAGCAACAACAGAGGCCTGCCATAACAATGGCAGCCTCACACTAGCGAGAGAGAGCGAGAGAGAGAGAGAGAGAGAGAGAGAGAGAGAGAGAGAGAGAGAGAGAGAGAGAGAGAGAGAGAGAGGAAGAGAGAGAGAGAGAGAGAGAGAGAGAGAGAGAGAGAGGGAGGAAGGGAGCGGGTGACTGAGGGGGAGGTTGGGGGTTTCAAATGATTTAGAAAAACAAGCACAACACGCGCACTGACAACCCCTGCAGGCTAATTAACTGGAAGGGTCTGTAAGGACGGTTGTTGCAAGGCCAGCGGGAAAAAAGGGAGAGAAAGTTAGGCTGCTTGCAAATAGGGAAGATGCATGTGTGTGTGGCTGTGCGTGAGTGGTGAGGAGGGAGTGGTGGTGGTGGGTGTGTGTGTGTGTGGGGGGTGGGGGTGGGGTCAGCTTGAAGAGAGTGCGGAGGGGAAGCTAATGTGAGCAGACCTCCCCTCTGCCTCCCCTGCTCATTTATGGACTCATCCCTCCATCCTCCACTCCTGTACTCATCCCTCCATCCTCGATTATTTAATGGACTCATCCCTACGTCCTCTGCCCCTGTAGACCCATCCATGCATCCTCCACCCCAGAGTGGAATCATCCCTCATTCCTCTGCCCCTGTGGACTCATCCCTCAATCCTCCGCCCCTGTAGACTCATCCTTTCACCCTCCAATATTGAATGGATTCAGCCCTCCATCCTCTGCCCTTGTAGACTCCGTCCCTCCGTCCCCCACTCCTGTAAAACCCATCCCTCAATCCTCCGCCTTGAAGTGGACTCATCCCTTCATCCTCCACCCCTAGGGGGCTCATCCCCTTCATCCTCCGCCCCTGTGGACTCATCCCTCCCTCCCCCTGCTTCCCGGGTTTGTAAATGAGTTTTGAGGCGCTGCGGTGGAAGCCTCGGGCCAAGGCAGTGCTCCCGCATTATCCCACCTGCCCCTCGCAGACAGACACCATGCAATCTCATTATCTCCCTCTGTCAGTCACGCCTGGGGCTTCTGCTGTCACACTAGCGGGAATGGAAAGGGGGGGGGGGTCTTGTAGAGCCGGGGGAGAACAGGGGGGCTTGCCTAGAGAGCATGCTGCCACCCCATTAAAGACAACCCGTGTTTCTCTGTGGGTCTCCCAGGGCAGGGACGCAGCAGGGAGGGCCGCCTCAGCAGCCCATGTCGCACTTTAGCTGTTAGGCACGACAGAGACACGAAGAGGGGAGTTATGGGAACACCGTGGTCGTTTCACCACGTCAGCCTACGCCGCCAGTGTGTGTGTGTGTGTGTGTGTGTGTGTTTGTGTGTGTGTCTGTTATGTCCGTGGAGAGACGGGAGGATTTGTCAACCCGCCGTCGCTTTTTGGCCTCTGTGCTGACGTACGCTAGCCTTCGCCGTCGACGTCCCTGCAGGCCCTTTCTCCCTCACCTCTGAGTCTCCTGAAGGCTGTTCTCTGGCAGCATATGATGTAATGTAATGACCGTCATTAGAGCGACAGCGGCGCTAACCGTAGTCCTGTACCGGCTATCTCCAATGGCTCTCTGTTGTTTTCAATTAGCATGAATCAAGCCCAATCACTCCCGCCTCGCTTCACGCCCATTTAACTCCCTTTTCTTTTTTTTTCTTTTTTTCTTTTTTACGGTTTTGAGTGCCAAGCTAATTGGCTGTGAAATG
>JAPMUY010001504.1:170000-181803 GCA_026901105.3 Galaxias olidus
TTTCTCTCCCCCTCTTCCTCGTTCTCTCTCTCCTCTCCCTCCTCCCTCTCTCTCGCTCCCTCTCTCTCTCTCTTTAAATCTCTCTCTCTCTCGCTCTCTCTCTCTCTCTCTCTCTCTCTCTCTCTCTCTCTCTCTCTCTCTCTCTCTCTCTCGCTCTCGCTCTCGCTCCCTCGCTCTCTCTCTCTCTCTCTCTCTCTCTCTCTCTCTCTCTCTCTCTCTCTCTCTCTCTCTCTCTCTCTCTCTCTCTCTCTCTCTCTCTCTCTCTCTCTCTCTCTCTCTCTCTCCCCCAACCACACACTCCGGCAGCACCGGTGCTCCTGAGTCGACCTGGATAAAGTGCTGGGGTGGCTCTACAGCGGCAGTCCACTCGGAGGCCAGGCTGGCGGGCGGCGCTGCTCAGTGGAGCAGGTACCGACAGACGGACGGCACCCCACGCCAGGAACCAGGGACCAGGGACAACGGTTCCAGCCTCCGTTTGCCCGTGCCGTCCCATCACCACGCCTTTTTCTGAAGCGTGTGCACTCTGTGTGTGTGTGTGTGTGTGTGTGTGTGTGTCGGCTTGTGTGTGTGTGTACTCTGTGTGTGTGTGTGTGTGTGTGTGTGTCGGCTTGTGTGTGTGTGCACTCTGTGTGTGTGTGTGTGTGTGTGTGTGTGTGTGTGTGTGTGTGTGTGTGTGTGTGTGTGTGTGTGTGTGTGTGTGTGTAATTGGGTGTGTCTGTGTGCCCTGGCCTGGTGCGGCACCGGAGCTGAATCGACGGTGGAGGGGCTAATTTGGACTCCTGACAGGTCAGTGTGGAGAGAGGGGAGCTGCTGTTGGCTGTAGGTGGCACCACAGTCATTTATATAACTGGCCTCACGCACACACACACACACACACACACACACACACACACACGCCCTCGTACACGGCGGCAGAGCCAGTGCCTGTGTCTCGGACAGCGGGCCTGATCCAACCTGACAGTACATCTGTGTCTGGCTCTCTCCTCCTCAGCCTTCATCTTGGCCCTGCGCCGTCCCTCGCCAGACGTCCGTCCCGTCCGTCCCCCCCAGCTCCCACTGCAGGTGAGGGAGAACATTACCTCCGGACAGGACGCATGCGGAGCCAGACTCCCAGCGTCGAGACCGCCTCGCCAACGTCAACACAGATAGCAGATAGCAAACTACAGACCCGCTCTGCCCTTTACCAGCTCCTGGGAGGACGTCGGGAGGGGAAAAACACAAGTATTTTTAGTGTGTCGCGCCGACGAGGTTGTCATTTGCACTGAGGGGGTATTCTGCTTTGTCAGTGTGCCCCCCCCCCCTGACTTTATGCGTTGCTATTTCCCTCGCAGTCGGCCCTCTGTGGAGAGAGCACATGCCGAGCTGGATCTCCCACAGTCTTAAATTGCGACCACGCTGAGACTGTGTGGGGAAGGATGACTGTGTGCGTGGCGGAGCTTTGGGCCACCACTCGTGTGTGAATGCGCGCGTGCGTGTGAGCGTGCGCGCGTGTGTGTTGTGTGTGTGTGTGTGCGGGCGCGCATTCCAGCAGACAGGTGAAGGGGAATACGGAGCGAGAGCGCTGCCGTCGACCTGGAAGGAATGTCGATAGGCAACGCGGCGAGTTTACCCCCCCCCCCCCCCGGAATACCAACGAGAACCCAAACGAGAGCCAGAGCCTCAGTGAATGAGACAGAGAAAGGGAGAGTGTGTGTGTGTGTGTGTGTGTGTGTGTGTGCGTGCGTGTGTGCGTCTGCGCGCGTGTGCGTGCGAGCGTGCGTGTTTGTCGGCGCGCGTCTCCGTGCCAGCGGGGGAGCGGGGCCAACCCTGGGAGATGGAGGGCTGCCTGTTGGTCTCAGGTGCTGCATTCTGCGGGCGGAGCAGGAGGAGCGCGGGAGGCCTTCCAGCGGAGCGACAGCTGGGGGCTTGGCCGGCGGAAACGGTGGAGGGAGGGAACAAAGACGAGTGGGTGAAGCAGAGGAACACAGCTCTGGGGAGGGAGGGAGGGAGGGAGGGAGGGAGACTGTGAGCTGCAAGCTTACAGAGAGAGAGAGAGAGAGAGAGAGAGAGAGAGAGAGAGAGACAGAGAGAGAGAGAGAGAGAGAGAGAGAGACAGAGAGACAGAGAGAGAGAGAGAGAGAGAGAGAGAGAGAGAGAGAGAGACAGAGAGAGAGAGAGAGAGAGAGAGAGAGAGAGAGCAGTTAGGTTCGAGAAACCATGCAGATGGACAAATAATTGGTATGAGCAGGCACACACAAGTTTCCAGTAGCCTGTTGTGAAAGCACGCACACAAAAGCACACATACACCAAAGCGCACACACACACACACACACACACACACACACACGCGCACACACACACACGCACACACACACACACACACACGGACACCATTCATTAGCGTCCCAGCGGGAGACAGTATTCAATCTGGGGGCTTAAACCAGGGAGCGCACGTGCAGTGAGAAAGCCCCCACTAGGTGGTTGTCCTGACAGCAATGTCCACCTATAGCTGTGGTTCCACTCTTTCAGGCTCACACGTGTTAATTAGGACAGGGCCTACACACACACAGATACGCGTACCCCCCAAAGGTGAATTGTTTTTGCTCGCCCAGACAAGCACGTCGACAAAAACAAGTACCTAAACACTGTTACTCTTTAACGAATACACACAGACACACACACACACACACACACACACACACACACACACACACACACACACACACACACACACACAAAACCAAACCCCCTTATTCCCAGTGAAATGTCTAAACTCCATCCTTGGAGCAGACGGAGAGTGTTGTTTTCCGTATTTTCTTCATGTAAAGGGAAGTCTCTGTGAGTCACTGGGGGGCTGCCAGGGCCAGGGTCCGTGAGGCTGCTTTGGCAGTGCCGGCTGCCCCGAGTGCAGGTGAGGTCTGGTAAACAGTCACATCACAGGCTTCCATTAACTTAATCCAGCTCCATAGGACCGCATCAAGCTACTCACGTTGCATCTGTCGGATGTGTGTGTGTGTGTGTGTGTGTGTGTGTGTGTGTGTGTGTGTGTGTGTGTGTGTGTGTGTGTGTGTGTGTGTGTGTGTGTGTGTGTGTGTGCATGTTTGTGTGCAGATAAGTATTCAGCTCTGACCTTTTTTATGGAGAGAAACACTAAGGAGGAGACACATTGTGCCAGGCCAGCAGCATTAGACAACATTTTCTGAGAAAAAAAAATCACCAGCCACCATTAAGGGACACTCGGAGAAAAAACTACTTACTTTATGTGCCTCCTCACAGCCGGCGTATGTGTGAGTCTGTGTGTGTGTGTGTGTGTGTGTGTGTGTGTGTGTGTGTGTGTGTGTGTGTGTGTGTGTGTGTGTGTGTGTGTGTGTGCAAGTGTCGCAGCAGAAACCAAAGGCAGAATTCAAGAGGGAAGGGTGAAATATTGCAAGTGACCCAGTAGGACATAACAGGGCCAGAGGAAGAGAAAGAGAGAGAGCGAGCGAGCGAGTGCGGAGGAAGAGGAGAGCGACCTGCCTATTCCACTACAATAAACGTAACCCAGGTGGCACATCCAGCCACACACTCACTCGCTCACTCTCTCTTCATCTGCAGCCCCTTTTAACACAGACCCTGCTGGAAACCAAGGCTGGAAACAGAAGATAAAAATGAAATTGACTTTATGATTTGGCTGCTCCCTGATATGGGAAGGTAAAAGGCGAGGCAGACCTTCAGTCCAACATCATAAGTCAATAAACCCTCTGGGTCAACCGGAGTTCAACACTTTGATGCGTTTACAGGGAAAGCAGCTCCCCCAGGAAGCCAGAAAATCCGAAATCTGAAAAAACGAATTGCACAGAAGCAGGTGAAGAAAAACTCTCATCAGAAAAGTCACTAACTCTCCAAAATTGGATATCCGCCAGGAGAGAAAATGATAACATTTTATAATGTTAACAAAATAACTTCATTAAGTTACACTAATAAAATAAAATAAAAACCCAGCAATGCTCCACCTCTCTTTAGCGTGAGCGAAATGAACAATTCATTTCACAGCCAATTAGCTTGGCACTCAAAACCGTAAAAAAGAAAAAAAAAGAAAAAAAAAAGAAAAGGGAGTTAAATGGGCGTGAAGCGAGGCGGGAGTGATTGGGCTTGATTCATGCTAATTGAAAACAACAGAGAGCCATTGGAGATAGCCGGTACAGGACTACGGTTAGCGCCGCTGTCGCTCTAATGACGGTCATTACATTACATCATATGCTGCCAGAGAACAGCCTTCAGGAGACTCAGAGGTGAGGGAGAAAGGGCCTGCAGGGACGTCGACGGCGAAGGCTAGCGCACGTCAGCACAGAGGCCAAAAAGCGACGGCGGGTTGACAAATCCTCCCGTCTCTCCACGGACATAACAGACACACACACAAACACACACACACACACACACACACACTGGCGGCGTAGGCTGACGTGGTGAAACGACCACGGTGTTCCCATAACTCCCCTCTTCGTGTCTCTGTCGTGCCTAACAGCTAAAGTGCGACATGGGCTGCTGAGGCGGCCCTCCCTGCTGCGTCCCTGCCCTGGGAGACCCACAGAGAAACACGGGTTGTCTTTAATGGGGTGGCAGCATGCTCTCTAGGCAAGCCCCCCTGTTCTCCCCCGGCTCTACAAGACCCCCCCCCCCCCCCCCCCATTCCATTCCGCTAGTGTGACGGCAGAGCCCCAGGCGGCTTGACTGACAGGGAGATAATGGAGTTGCATGGTGTCTGTCTGCGAGGGCAGGTGGGATGTGCGGAACGCACGCCGAGCGGGAAGCTCACCGCAGCGCCTCAAACTCATTTACAAACCCGGGAAGCAGGGGGGAGGGAGGGATGAGTCCACAGGGGCGGAGGATGAAGGGATGAGCCCCCTAGGGGTGGAGGATGAAGGGATGAGTCCACTTCAAGGCGGAGGATTGAGGGATGGGTTTACAGGAGTGGGGGACGGAGGGACGGGTCTACAAGGGCAGAGGATGGAGGGCTGAATCCATTCAATATTGGAGGGTGAAAGGATGAGTCTACAGGGGCGGAGGATTGAGGGATGAGTCCACAGGGGCAGAGGAATGAGGGATGATTCCACTCTGGGGTGGAGGATGCATGGATGGGTCTACAGGGGCAGAGGACGTAGGGATGAGTCCATTAAATAATCGAGGATGGAGGGATGAGTACAGGAGTGGAGGATGGAGGGATGAGTCCATAAATGAGCAGGGGAGGCAGAGGGGAGGTCTGCTCACATTAGCTTCCCCTCCGCACTCTCTTCAAGCTGACCCCACCCCCACCCCCCCCACACACACACACACCCACCACCACCACTCCCTCCTCACCACTCACGCACAGCCACACACACATGCATCTTCCCTATTTGCAAGCAGCCTAACTTTCTCTCCCTTTTTTTCCCGCTGGCCTTGCAACAACCGTCCTTACAGACCCTTCCAGTTAATTAGCCTGCAGGGGTTGTCAGTGCGCGTGTTGTGCTTGTTTTTCTAAATCATTTGAAACCCCCAACCTCCCCCTCAGTCACCCGCTCCCTCTCTCTCTCTCTCTCTCTCTCTCTCTCTCTCTCTCTCTCTCTCTCTCTCTCTCTCTCTCTCTCTCTCTCTCTCTCTCTCTCTCTCTCTCTCTCTCTCTCTCTCTCTCTCTCTCTCTCTCTCGCTCTCTCTCGCTAGTGTGAGGCTGCCATTGTTATGGCAGGCCTCTGTTGTTGTTGCTGGTGGTGTCGTCGTAAGCCACTGCTTGCCACTGCCGCTGCTTCCTCTCCGGTCGCAGCGGTGGCTTCAGCAGCGCCGCCAACCCCCTCAGGACCTCAGGCTCCTCCGGACCATCAAGCAGCTGGCCTGTCACTCCAATCCTCCAGGGAGGGATGGGATCCGGGCCTAGCTGGGCTGGAGGCTCACGTGGGCTTGAACCTGCCAACGCGTGGCGTTTTACTTTTCGGGGGTTGCCACGGCAACGCGAGGTGAGGTGAGCGCTAGGCACTTCGACACAATATTTTCACCGGGTGCACAGTTGGTGAAGAACACTGACGAAAGGCCATTTTGAATTTAGGAAGAGGCACGCTTCAATCTGCCCACAGCTTTGCGCGTTTGAACGGACGGAAACTTCTTACGAGGGAGCGCGCCAGCCTCAAATGATGGACTACCACAGAGAATACTAAACCAAGCAATTATAGAAAATGCCAATTGATGTTAACATTCACTGCACACTGACACTGGGTCTCTTGAGCAGGGCAGAGCAAACGCACAAAGCTCCAAAGTAGACTGCACAAAGTTCCCCCTTCTCTCTAATATCTTTCCCCATGACTGGTCACAACTGCGCGGGGAACGAGGTCTGACAGGCCTCACAGAAACTTGCCGAGCTCCCTCACCCGCTGGCGGCTCTCGAGCCAATCAAATCGGAGAGAAAGCCGTGTGAAAGGGAGACACGCCCCCCATCTCTGCCTGATGGTTCACATGTGATGCCTTTGTCGTGCATCGTTCATGTGTTCCAATGACATCAGGCGGGGGGGGGGGGGGGGGGGGCACAGTCAAACACAAGTGGCAGCTCAGTGAGCGAGAACCGACAAGGAGCAGCAGTTGTCAAAAGGAGGAAACGTCTGCAGACAGACACCCTGGGCCATGAACTCCATTCTACCGGCAGCCTCCCTTACGTTTCTCCGTCCGCTGAGGCGGCGGGAGCTCCCGGATCTTATCAGAATACCACCCCGGCAGGTTTGGTAACGGCTCCTGTGTCGTAAATGTCATCGGTGCAAAAGATCTCCCGACTTTTCGCCGCTTTGGTTTTATCACGGGGGAGTCTCGGAGCGGGGAGAGGAGTTCTTCTCGGATGCGTGATTCATATGCCAACTCCGAAACTAGCTCCATAAATGAGCGAATGTGCTTTCCAGAGCGCCCGTGATGTGCAACGTTGAAGCGTCGAAAATGCCGGGACTTAGAGAGAGGGAGGGCGGGGGGAGTTGGTTCGTTTCTATCTCCGTTTCCGAGTCAACAGCGCCTGAATAATAATATTACGTGACCTCTGACCCCACCTCCTCCTGATCCCACTCCCTGCAGCTAACAGGTTACTACAGAGGTGATCTTTTAAGCCGCAGGCAACGACTTCAGAAAAATAAGTCGGTGGGGAAGCAACAACCAGCCCTCTTTAGCGACTGACTGACTGACGAGCATCCCCGGGCCTGGATCACTTTCTGTGGGGGAGGCAACACCCGGGGCCGACAGAGTCCCGTGCCGTCCGCTGCCCACAGGCCGAGGGAAAGGAGATCCCACTGCAGTGGCGCTCAGCACCGCCGCCCCGACAGGTTCCATCACCACAAAGACCCAGAGCGCGTCCAGACGGCCTAGAGTCTAGACGGCTCAGCCTCAGACGCCGGACTCTCCGCTTACCTCCAACTCTCCCCACCCACCCACTCACTCCCACACACACGCTCTCTCAAATCTCACCGGCTCAGCGTATCACGTCTCCATTTCTTTTTTCCCCCCTCCGTTTCTATCCTTCATGCTAACGCTCAAACACACACACACACACACACACACATCCCCCCCCCCCCACCCACCCACGCGCACACTCAGCCCTTCGTTAAACAATCCAAAGTGCGTGGGTCGTTAGGAAGCCCTCTGCTGTGAAAATGGGTATTAATTAAGAGTTGATGGCACTGTTAAACAGCCTGAGTGCTACATGATTACCCCTGCCGTCTGAACTGGCTACCTGCCGGAGCAGACTGAAACACTTAACGCCATGGTCGTTTAATCTCCGTCTTGCACAAACAGAGACTATCACAGCCATAAATAATGACTCGAGTCTTCCAAGTCCTGCCCCATTGATAGTCAGACAAGGACATCCGCCCCAGTCTGACGCATCCTGCAGCAGTCCCCCACCTGTTGGAGGAGGAGAAGGGTATCCTTGCACTACCCCCGTCTCCCTCCCTCCCTCACACTCCCTCCCTCCCTCACACTCCCCTCCCCTCTCCAGGCCGGTGCCAGCAGGCAGACAGTCCCATCATTCACCAGCTTCCTCCCTCTGCTCGGCTAAACACTGGAGCTGAAGTGCCGACGGCAGCGAGAGCGAGAGCGAGGGACGGACGCGCGCGCAGGCCTTACACACAAATGCACGGCTCGAAAACTTGCACTCTCCAAACCTTTTCGCCGATGATGTAAGATGCAAGGCTGTGCACACACACACACACACACACACACACACACACACAGACACCCACACACACACATGTTCTCCTGAGGGAGAGCCATGGCAGCGGTCCAGAAATGTAATTTGCGTGGCCGAGAGTTAGAACCTTGAAGGTGGCTTGTTAGGCAGGCCAACACAAATTTCATTAACCCCAGGGTTAAAACACTCTAGGCTTCTGTTCCCCCCTCCTTCCCTCCCTCCCTCCCTCTCCCTCCATCTCTCAGTCTATCTTCCCCTTTATACGGCCGGCGTCATTTGTTACCCCTGCGCCAACACCGTATTCAGTAACGCAGAGAGGTCCAGTAAATCTACTGTTACCGTCCTATTGTAATGCAACCTGAGAGGTATAGATTTTGTTATAAGTCGGTGCGTTAAGTTAACACATTTGTGTATTTCGTTGCAACTGCCTGTGTGTGTGCGTGTGTGTGTGTGTGTGTGTGTGTGTGTGTGTGTGTGTGTGTGTGTGTGTGTGTACCTATGGGAGTGTGTGTGTGTGTGTGTGTGTGTGTGTGTGTGTGTGTGTGTGTGTGTGTGTGTGTGTGTGTGTGTGTGTGTGTGTGTGTGTGTGTGTGTGAGAGAAAGAGAGAGAGAGAGAGAGAGAGAGCAAGAGGGAGAGGGAGAGGGATAACGAGAGGGGGAGGGAGTAATGCACATGCACATCAACGGGTCCATCCTTGGCCCCCTGCCCTCCCTCCTTCAGTCTCCGGTGCCAGCACAGAGGCTGCCGGGTTGTGCTTTATCGAGGATGCCGTGCCAGTCGCAGCAGGAACATCCCTCATCCCGGTGGAGGAATTACCAACACCCCGAGATTTACCGAGGTGGTGAGCTAAGCCGAGGCCAGCTTCACCACTGAGCCTCTCCATCTTTGATCCCGAGCCACAGCCGCCTACACCGGAGCTGACTGGCTCACTGGTCGGCTGGACTGGTAAGCTGACTGGCTCACTGGTTGGCTGGACTGGTAAGCTGACTGGCTCACTGGTTGGCTGGACTGGTAAGCTGACTGGCTGAGCGGTCGGATCATTGGGTGTCTGGAAGGCTGGCTGGCTGGCTAATTGGTTTTTGCCGGCTGTAGGAAGTGTTAGGATGGCTGGCTCACTGGTTGGCTGGCTACGTGGTTAGCTTGCTGGCTTTCCGTTTGGCTGGCTGACTGGCTTACCAACTGGTTGTCTGGCTGAGTGGTTGGTTGGCTGGCTAACTGACTGGCTGGGTGAATGTTTGCCTGAATACAGTCATATCATACTAGGTAAAAAAAAAAGAAAGAAAAAAGAAGCAACTCTTCAGAAGGCAGATGTCAAGCTTGGAAAGCAACATTCACCATTTATGATAGCAGCGATGCAAAGGCCGCTATACTGCCGCGCTGACATCTCAGAGACGGCTTGTCCACCATCTGCCCTGTTCTAGCGCTGGCGTCCCCGACGATGAGGCAAGGCAACCCAGATCTTCGGCGAAGAATCTTTTCTAACTTAACCTCCGATTCTCTGCTGCGAGAACAAGAGCTTTAGTTTCCCAATCCATTAAGTCACTACTTCTCCCGGGTGAACGTGCATAAGGGATAAAAGGCTGCCTTTCTAAAGGAACATGCAGATGGGCACACTCTGTCTAAAGTGCCTACAGAAACACTACAGACGTCTGGGTTCATGGCTCCCGTGAAAAATGAGGAGTTGAGCTCTCAGACATTTCCGAGACACCACACGATAGGGCTGAAAAGTGTCCCTGTACCTGTGTGTCACCGATGCGAGAACCACATCGGCTAAAATTAGGAAGAGGTGACTATCGAGGGCACCGTTACCATGACAGCAAGCAGCCCGGTGGATCGTAACATAGAAAATAACATTGCACATCTAAATAGACTCTTTGCTGTAAATATATCTGAGGAAATTATGTTTTACTGTTTGTAGAGGCATTATTTCATGTTAAAATAATGATTGTAGGAGTTGGTCGCGGTGTCGCATGCGACAAAGTCCATGGACTGATCAGGGACTATGGTTACATCGAATTCTCAGGGCGAGCTCCGGAATGTCCCACCATTCAAAAGCTATGCGCTCCACCCTTTTCCATATGTTGCTACCCTAGGCGACCAAGCCGCCAATATGCCATAGCCCCTGATACTTCCTGCATCCCCATGGCAGCAATGGCACACTGTGGCGGCTCTGTTACACTGCGGGAAGATATCCGACGCAGGACTCTGAATAATGTGTTGGTATGTGTAAATCAAATTAAAATGTTTATATGTGCGCGTGTGTGTGTTGGTGTGTGTGGTTGATCAATAGGCGTCTCTATTCATCCGCCTAGCCCAGGCTTTCCCCTCAGTAGACCTGTTGATGATGGGGAACAGGGGGGCTGTTGTGAGACCTGGTCCCTGCATCAATGGGCTCTCATAAAATAAGCACCTCTGTGTGGACTGCCAGTTCCTGATTCAAATTCAAATTAAATAAGGCCAATCTGGCCTGGAATCTGCGGAATTTGCTCGCCAGTCGGGCAGACAACTGCGTGACCGAGGCTGTCAACAACAATCGCTTTTCCTAAACAAATTGTTTACGAGTGGCCAAGAAGAATGTATGTATGTTCTTCTGTGTATATATGTATTGAGTTACCTTGTCTGTTGAGACTAGAACATTCATGTTGACAGACAAGATACGGGAACACCACACAGACAACTTCCACGCGCGCACACACACACACACACATACACACACACACACACACACACATACACACACACACACACACACACACACACACACAGAGAGAGAGAGAGAGAGGTCACAGAGATTGATATGTTCAGAACTTCTCTTCCAGTGATGTCAGCATTCCACAGCAGCGATAAAATGCAATCTCCACCCACTCACGGAGACGTGAAGGGGACACATCAACCACTAGAAACCGTTTTCTGTTCAAGCTTTGGGTGAAGGGGATTCCGTCCTTTACTGGAACACAAACGCTCTGTTTCAATCAGGTCTAGGTGCCAGCTTGCTGATCCCGCCTGACAATGCATCTACAGCGGAACGGCCTGATGCGGGCTCACATGGGGCCTTGTTTTCTCTATACAGACACAATTCAAAAGGAGTAATATGATTCACCTTCAAGGGACTCCGGTCTGGCGAGTCGATATGGCCAAACCTTGGGGGCATAAATCCATAGCTAGCAGCACACTAGCATCAACGGAAGTCATCGACACATACTGTGGCCTGGGATTTAATCCAAATGGCTTTTCTATGAAAGATGAGGGGGTTGCCATTCCTATACCTGGCTTGCCTCACGCGTCAATGTTTCTCTTTGCTTACAAAGTCAGCCAGTTGTGTTTGCTTTTACAAATACAATTTTGCTTTTTTTTTATTATTTTCCCTCATCCCTCGTTTTACAAAATTGGTTGCGACGACGACAGCATTTCCTTTCATTCTTGTTGGTCGAATTCACCCGTCTCTGGCTGCCAGCTGTTGGCGGCCGAGTGTGTGAATGTCCGAGTGTGTGTGTGTGGCCGGTACTCGCTTCCGCCCAACGCGTTTACGTGGGGCGCAGGGTGCGAACCGCAAGTCGGAGACAGAAGACTTGTCGTCCTGCTCTCGGCAGCGTGGGTCTCGTCCTCTCACTGTGGCCGGTTCGCCAGCGAAACTCGGACCAGAGGGTCAGGTG
>JAPMUY010001505.1:0-10000 GCA_026901105.3 Galaxias olidus
GTGTGAGTGTGTTTATGTCCCTGTGTGTGTTCGTGTGTGTGTGTGTGTGTGTGTGTGTGTGTGTGTGTGTGTGTGTTTATGTCCCTGTGTGTGTTCGTGTGTGTGTGTGTGTGTGTGTGTGTGTGCGTTCGTGGTGCGTGCGTGCGTGCGTGCGTGCGTGCGTGTGTGTGTGGGCATGTGTGTGTGTGTGTGTGTGTGTTAAGGATGGAGAGAGAGACTGAGAATTACAGTATTACTTCCCTCGCTGTGTGGTGTCCAAGCGAAGCCCCTTAGATTTCTCCAGACTAACACCTCCCTGAGGAGAGAGGGATCAGACAGTCTGCCAGAAGCATGGATCTCCCAGTGTGCCTGTGTGTGTGTGTGTGTGTGTGTGTGTGTGTGTGTGTGTGTGTGTGTGTGTGTGTGTGTGTGTGTGTGTGTGTGTTGGGGGAAGGTTTGCTGGGAACCAAAAAAACGGATAACATAGCTACTCAGCTAGATTTACCTCCAGCAGTTTTAGCTCTCCTCTCCAATCTTATCTGCCTGTCATGTGGAACTCTTCTAATGAATGTGACCTCTTCCCTATTTACTGTGTATTTCACACACATGTAACACCAATGCCTATAATTCTTTAATACTTAATTCTATTTTCTTTTTAACTTTTAATGTGCGTCCATGGTGTGGGCACCTGGGGACTAAGAAGGATAAATATACTGTTCTGAATTGCAAACTTGGTCAGTAGAAATATTGAAAAAGCGCGAAAACAACTGGGAGGTGAAACGCAGCGGAAACTACGTTCTTGACAAGTTATGTATGATACTTTTTATCCCCTTTTGAAAGAATTCATAAATTGTCCCTCGGGAAGACGCTATAGAGCCGCAGCATCAACCAACATTTACAAAAAGTATTTCACACCAAATGCAATAACTACATTTGTAAACACCATTTCTACCGGATCCATGTCCGTTTTGGTTGTTAGTACTCTTCATGTTGTGTAATAAACATTTTTGTGATTTACTGTGATGTTATTTAACCAACCTGTGTAGCCAAAGCCACATTTCAACACTTGTGGGCATTAAAGAGGATTATCATTTTTCATTAAATCTTTGAAAATGCGTTTTATTTTTATTCGAGGGTGATCTCCCTTCCTCTTCCTCTCGGACTCACTCTTCTTCCTCGCTCTCCTGCTATCACCAACAATCCTTTCTTCCACACTGTCAGCTTGCCTTAAAAAGGTGAATGCTTTCAGAATCATGCTTGTTGTGCATGTAGCTGTCGGTTTTTGACACCTCTTTTGCCAATGCCTCATAACCATTCTCCCGTCTCTCCGTCAGCCCTCTCTCTCTCTCTCTCTCTCTCTCTCTCTCTCTCTCTCTCTGTCTTTCTCTCCCCCCACTCGCCTCTCCAAAGAGACTGGGACCAAACACAGAGTCTTGTTTCGAAATGAACCATGGTGTATTCCTCCCTCAAGCCATTAAACCCCTCTTTTCTCTCTCATTTCTTTCTTTCTTTCCCTGTTTGCTGTCCATCCAAGAGGGAATACTGAAATACTTTACACCTCCAGGCAATTGTGGGGGAAACGTACAACGCTTGTGGTACCCTTAATGGTCATCCGATGTAGTCGGCTCATTAAAACCAGAATGGGATCCACACCTTCTCTGTCAAAAGAGGTCTGACTGAGCGCCACAAGGCCACTTGCAGTATCTATACATTTTGTAAATACAATCTAAACCTAAAATTGTACCAATGAAGTATAACGGCGGAGACCTTTTGAATGTTCCTGATTTCGTTTTATGTGTATAAGTCTGATGTATGTGATTGAGCTGTGCTGGATGATCCACTCCTTACCTCGTGACAACAGCCATCCGGACAACTGTTTATCTGAGGTTCCACTTCAGCTGCAAACACCGTATCTTTTTCAGGTCCGGTACGCCTATGCTGTTGCATACTTTAGTGCATCTTCAATGGTTCTTACTTTGCCTTCGTGTGCTCCAGTTCCAAATTCACTGTCTCTATCTAAATAGTTTAGGAGTTTGTGTGTAAGTGTATATCTTTCCATAAAATGTTTCACATGGACACAACTTGGGAAACGCAGTTGAACGAGTGTATTTCTGTGAGCTTGAGGGTCAGTTTGTCAGTCCCCTTGCAGTGCCAGTGACAATGGACGGAGTCTGTTGCGAGAGCCGACCCAGTTTGGAGCTGTAACAGTGTAGGGAGCTGTCCTAACTGTCCGTCTCTCCGTCTCTGTCCGTCTGCCTCGCTGCCCCCCGGCCCTGTTCTCACAGACCCCTCTGTCCCTTCAGGTGGGCTGATATGTAAGCCCACTGGACCGAGTCAGATAGGATCATGTCTCTCTACAACCCCCACACAAACACAAACACGCTGTCCCTCGCACGCATTTCGCATCTCCTCCTCCTCCTCCTCCTCCTCCTCCTCCTCCTTAGTCAGCTCATGTCAGTGGGAGTGACCGCTGTCAGTCATGTTCAGGCCTGATGTGCGACACGGGAAGCATTGATAGACAGCCTGTTGTTCCTCCATCTCGCGCTCTGCCACAGGGTTCTCCTGCAGTTAGCTTCTGTTTGGGTGTTTCTGCCGCAGCGGTTTATCCATATATGTTCTTCTGAAAGCTGGTGCATCTTCACCGTGGCCGTGCCTGGGAGAAAGAACAACACGGTCTAGTCTTCATGTTTAAGAAGCTGCTGTTTTTTATCAAATGCCTGAACACAACGCTCTTCCCTTACTACGTCTCAGAGAGCCATTCAACAGGGCAGGGGTCTGGTAATGTGCGGGGCAGTAACATTAACAGCGTTGTTTTTGCAATTGCAAAATTAACATCTCAAAAAGTCTCGGAAATGTCTCATTAATTAGTCATCCCTTAATTAGCCCTGACTGCCATTTAGCGTGCCGCGTGTGCTAACCATGTATTCATTAGCGCTCCCACGGTTTGATCATGATTCATGTGGGCAAACCCTGATTAGATTATTGTGGCTCCCATTAAAGTAGCTGCTTGGTGAGCATGTGTGTGTGTGCGCGCTTGTGCGTGTGTGCGTGTGTGCGTTTGTGTGTGTGTGTGTGTGTGTGTGTGTGTGTGTGTGTGTGTGTGTGCTCACAAGAGAGAGAGAGAGCGAGAGAGCGAGTGTGAGTGATATGACACCGGTGCCCATGCTGATCCGTTGGCTGGGTGTGCTTTGATCAATGGGGGCCTGGCGTGTGGGAGGGGGCAGACAGAGAAGAGGGGGACGCGGTCCGAACCTCCCACTGGTCCTGATGAAGACGAATGGGCTAACAAGACATGGCGGAATTGCTTTTTTGGAAGGGGGGACTAAATAGTGTATCGTGAGACTGGGGGGGGTGGGGGATCAAAGGTTTGGGGTTTGGGTGGTGGTGGGGGGGGGGCATCATGATTTATTGTTTCAGCCGCAGATAGCCAGCTTTCTGCTGCCCCTCCCTCTCTACTTATTCACTGTAGCCCCTTGGTCTTTAATTACAGGCCCCTGCCCCCTCATCCTCTTAGCCGTCTCACCCCACCCATCATACATCACTGCTCTATGGCTGGAGGTGCACGCAGGGCCCCCGGGGGGGGGTCCAAAATGTCACGGAGCGTGTTGATTCTGCATTCCATCGCAGCCATGATGGAGGAGATGGGATGAGGGAGGTAGGTGAATCTGGAGAGTGATGAAGATAGGAGGATGAAGGTCAAAGGGAGTACTAGGGAAAGAACATGATGGGGGGGGGGGGGGGGTGAAGGAAATAGGGCGATTAAGGTATGTACATGATGGGAGTGAGGGCTTGAGGGTGACAAATGGAGGAATTGAGAGATCTGCAGAGAGAAAACCAGAGGAGGACAGAGGAGGAGAGAGGAGGAGAGAGGAGGGGAGAGGAGAGGAGGGGAGGAGAGAGGAGGAGAGAGGAGGGGAGAGGAGGGGAGAGGAGAGGAGGGGAGGGTAAAATACGTTAAATGGCATGCGAGACTCATGAGCAGGGTGGATCCCGGGTTTTAAATCTTCAGCTCCCAACGACAAGTTACCACGGAGACAAAGAGCAACAGAACTGAAGAAGATGAAGGTGTACACAGGGCGTGCTTCACAGATTGCAAGAAACCGTTGTCATTTTTTTGCCAGGAGGTAATAACTTACCTAAACATGTATGATTTAATATTATTTAACAGTTGATAACTTTAAATCCAAGAGTTTGACACAAGTACAGCTTACCATTATATGGACAGGCGATGTATTCACTAGCTTACAGCATGAAGAGAGAGAGACAGAGCGAGGGAGTGGGATGGGAGGGGGGTCATGCACAGATCCAATGCGATTTATCACTGCATTGCCATTCCCACTCTGAAATATCGGCCTATTAAGACATTCATTGAGCTGATTAAACTGCAATAAAGTCTAACATAATTTGTACCGACAGTTTCAGCACATGATTTATTAGGCCAGTACTTTGCATCAACACTCCTCTCATAATGTAAGAGAATAACACACACACACACACACACACACACACACACACACACACACACAAAACACACACACACACAAAACACACACACACACACACACACACACACACACACACACACAATGAAACCAGGGGGAATGTCGGAGGCTGCTGCCCTCTGTTGGTTGTTTTTCAGAGCTCTATCGCCCAAGGCCCCTGACTGTACCTGTCTCTGAGCAACAGTTGATGACTTTTTGAAAATACCAATACCAATGCTGATCAGCCTCTGTTGCAGCCAAGGAGCAGTGTAGCGTGTTGTGTTAAAGTTAACTCTTTAAGTTTAACACTGCAAATGTTACTGTGTAAGAAAGAAATAGCAGTGTGACGTGCATCCTTCCAATCTTTCCTTCTGTCGCTTGTCCATTACAACACACATAACATTCAACAGACATAACATTCAACACACATAACATTCAACACATAACATTCAACAGACATAACATTCAACACATAACATTCAACAGACATAACATTCAACACATAACATTCAACACACATAACATTCAACACATAACATTCAACACATAACATTCAACACATAACATTCAACACACATAACATTCAACACATAACATTCAACACATAACATTCAACACACATAACATTCAACACATAACATTCAACACATAACATTCAACACATAACATTCAACACATAACATTCAACACATAACATTCAACACATAACATTCAACACATAACATTCAACACATAACATTCAACACATAACATTCAACACATAACATTCAACACACATAACATTTAACACATAACATTCAAGCCACGGCAAAAGAGATATTGACGGAAACATTTCAATAATCCAAACATCTCTTTTCTGGTTGTTAAACTGGCCTAATCCTGGTATTAAGGTTTTTAGAAGTATCTATGATTCAACTTCACATGCTTCAAGCCTTCATTTCCACATTGTGTTTGTCTGGGACTAGTCCTCTCTGTTTGTAATCCAGGTGAAAACAAAGTGATTGGTTCAACTCTTCCCCTGCACAGTGTGTTGAAATCCCTCCCATATTTCCTGTGGTTGATGAGGGCTGCAGAGGATCCCATTGTGTTTCACTCCATATTTCATTCCATCACGTTCCTTTAATAAGCAGGGGAAGTGTTTTGCGCCGAGATGGTGTCGTATCGACCCTGCTGGTTTATTACAGGCGAGGGGAGAGTCAGGAACGTCCAGGAAGATGGGAGAAGGGGGATTACCTGGAAATGGTGACATCGATCTGGACTCGCCAGGGCGGAGAGGGCTGCACGACACTCCACCCTCCAGGGAGGCCACTGGAAAGACACACAAGTCGCCCCGCCGCACCCTGACGAGCTCACCTCGGGGCTCTTTATGGTCTGCTACTATACACACTGCCTCTTCCAGCTGATCATCCAGTCAGGCATTGTGCTTTGTTTGCGTTTAGTCTTAACAGACAGGCTAGATCATGAAAAACTCCTGTGAAGCCCAGGCCAGGATGTGAAGTGTTGTTAGGTTTGGCGACAGGAGACAAAGCTTTCCCGAAGTCTGATTTGAATGAATGATGGGACAGGATTCCCGAGAGTGAAAGACATTTCATAGTTCAGCCTTTGGATAAATATAGAATATTCACTGTGCTACCAGTTGATAGAATACTCACTGTGTTACCATCCATCCATCCATCCATCCGTCCATTTTCCGCCGCTTATCCGGGGCCGGGTCGCGGTGGCAGCAGGCTCAGCAGGGTATTCCAGCCGTCCCTATCTCCAGCAATGCTTTCCAGATCCTCCTGGAGGATCCCGAGGCGTTCCCAGGCCAGACAAGATATATAATCTTGCCAGCGTGTTCTGGGTCTACCCCGGGGTCTCCTATCAGTAGGGCGTGCCCGGAAAACCTCCAACGGGAGGCGCCCAGGAGGCATCCTAATCAGATGCCCGTACCACCTCATCTGGCTCCTTTTGACGCGAAGGAGCAACGGCTCTACTCCGAGCTCCCTCCGGATGACCGAGCTCTTTACCCTATCCCTAAGGCTGAGCCCAGCTACCCTACGGAGGAAACACATTTCAGCCGCTTGTACTCGCGATCTTATTCTTTCGGTCACTACCCAAAGTTCATGACCATAGGTAAGGGTTGGAACGTAGACCGACTGGTAAATCGCGAGTTTCGCCTTTCGGCTCAGCTCCTTCTTCACCACGACGGTCCGGTACAACGCACACATTACTGCTGATGCTGCACCAATCCGCCTGTCAATCTCACGCTCCATTTTTCCCTTACTCGTGAACAAGAACCCAAGATACTTGAACTCCCTCGCTTGGGGCAGCAACTCAATCCCATGGTCACTGTGTTACCAGTTGATAGAATACTCACTGTACTGCCAGTTGATAGAATACTCACTATTCTGCCAGTTGATAGAATACTCAGTGTTCTACCAGTTGATGGAATACTTACTGTACTGCCAGTTGATAGAATACTCAGTGTTCTACCAGTTGATAGAATACTTACTGTACTGCCAGTGATAGAATACTCAGTGTTCTACCAGTTGATAGAATACTTACTGTACTGCCAGTTGATAGAATACTCAGTGTTCTACCAGTTGATAGAATACTTACTGTACTGCCAGTTGATAGAATACTTACTGTACTGCCAGTTGATAGAATACTCAGTGTTCTACCAGTTGATAGAATACTTACTGTACTGCCAGTTGATAGAATACTCAGTGTTCTACCAGTTGATAGAATACTTACTGTACTGCCAGTTGATAGAATACTCAGTGTTCTACCAGTTGATAGAATACTTACTGTACTGCCAGTTGATAGAATACTTACTGTACTGCCAGTTGATAGAATACTTACTGTACTGCCAGTTGATAGAATACTCAGTGTTCTACCAGTTGATAGAATACTTACTGTACTGCCAGTTGATAGAATACTTTCTGTACTGCCAGTTGATAGAATACTTACTGTACTGCCAGTTGATAGAATACTCAGTGTTCTACCAGTTGATAGAATACTTACTGTTCTACCAGTTGATAGAATACTTACTGTACTGCCAGTTGATAGAATACTCAGTGTTCTACCAGTTGATAGAATACTTACTGTACTGCCAGTTGATAGAATACTCAGTGTTCTACCAGTTGATAGAATACTTACTGTTCTACCAGTTGATAGAATACTTACTGTACTGCCAGTTGATAGAATACTTACTGTACTGCCAGTTGATAGAATACTCAGTGTTCTACCAGTTGATAGAATACTTACTGTTCTACAGTTGATAGTACTGTACTGCCAGTTGATAGAATACTTACTGTACTGCCAGTTGATAGAATACTCAGTGTTCTACCAGTTGATAGAATACTTACTGTACTGCCAGTTGATAGAATACTCAGTGTTCTACCAGTTGATAGAATACTTTCTGTGCTGCCAGTTGATAGAATACTTTCTGTGTTGCTAGTTGATAGAATACTTACTGTACTGCCAGTTGATAGAATACTCAGTGTTCTACCAGTTGATGGAATACTTACTGTACTGCCAGTTGATAGAATACTCAGTGTTCTACCAGTTGATAGAATACTTACTGTACTGCCAGTTGATAGAATACTCAGTGTTCTACCAGTTGATAGAATACTCAGTGTTCTACCAGTTGATAGAATACTCAGTGTTCTACCAGTTGATAGAATACTTTCTGTGTTGCTAGTTGATAGAATACTTTCTGTGCTGCTAGTTGATAGAATACTTTCTGTGTTGCTAGTTGATAGAATACTTTCTGTGTTGCTAGTTGATAGAATACTTTCTGTGTTGCTAGTTGATAGAATACTTTCTGTGTTGCTAGTTGATAGAATACTTTCTGTGTTGCTAGTTGATAGAATACTTTCTGTGTTGCTAGTTGATAGAATACTGTTCTGCCAGTTGATAGAATTCTTACTGCGTTGCCAGTTGATAGAACACTTACAGTGCTGCTGGCAGTGTCTCTGTCTGTGTGTGTGTGTGTACCACACACAGCTATGCGTCACGTTCGATATGGAATGGCAGAGCATGTTGGAATGAGGGTTCTTATCATGGTGGTCAGCTGTCAGATGAGATCCAGAGCAGCAAAGCCAGGCCAAATCCCCTGCTCTGCTCAGTGGCCCTACCGTCCCTCAGTGGCAGGCCGGGGGTCTCATGGCAAAAGGGTCTGTGTGTGCCTGGAGGCACGCGCGTTTCTATTGATAGAACTATTGTATGTGCAGGTACGAGCTGAGGAATACGAGGGTGTGAGTATATACCTAGGCCGAGGGAGATGTCGGATGCTCTGATCAATATCAAATATCCGTGTTCCCCATTCCGCGCGGGTGCTGATCAGAGAAAATGTCAACAGTGTCCATCGAAAGAGCACCCCCCCACCCCTGTCCCCCATCCCCTGTCCCCTGTCCCCCGTCCCCCTGCCTCCACCCCTTCCTTGTCACCGTCTCCCCAATGGATTATTAACGAGCTGGCAGGGCCTCGTTAGCAGCCCGCCACACAATGCTGCTTCCACAAACAAAACAAAATGGCCCACGCCGGCCCTAGTAATTGCCTTCTTCCTCCATGTCCCTCGTTTCAAGCTCTTTTCTCCAGTCGACACCTGCTTGTGTGCGGGGAGCTTTGGCAGGAGACTAATGGACACACACACTCACCGTAGCTCTGCTGCTGCTGCTGCTGCTGCTGCAGATAACAGTGCATGGCACATTTAGCCATGTGGTTCACACCTCTCTGCCTGGGGTTGGCTTTAGCCCTCCGACCTTCCTCCTACTATCATTGGGATTCTGCACACTCCTCCTTCAGTCTGAGGAGGACCATCCCTTCCAGCCAATTAAAGTCATCTTCTCTTCTTCTGTACTCTCTCCTATATTCACCTTCATACTTTCTATCGTTTTTCTCTCTTTTTCTTTCTGTTGCAATCTCTCCATTTATCAATGATTTGGAATTGCGTAATTGCAAAAAAAAAAAAGAAAAACTTCAGAATTGCATAATTTTTTCTTTGCTTGCACAAAAGGAGAAAAGTGATTGCACGGATTGCAGAACAATACAAACTAAAAGGGGAAACGGACGAGAAAGAGGAGAGGAATAAGGAACAGATGGGGGAAATGAGAGTGAGGGAAGAGAAGGAAAATAGACAGAGGGGATGCTCTACTGGCTGGCTGACAAACAGAGGGTCTCTGCAGAGACACACACACACACACACACACACACACACACACACACACACACACACACACACAGGAGAGAGAGTAGAGAGAGAGAGAGAGAGAGAGAGAGAGAGAGAGAGAGAGAGAGAGAGAGAGAGAGAGAAAGTTTAGAGAGAGAGATCCCTCCCTCCTTCCCTCCCTCCTCTCCCCTCCCCTCCCTCCCTCCTCCTCTTCCTGTTAGAGAGCCGTCAGAGCTCCTGAGGAGAGAGAGAGAGAGAGACCCAGTCACCGCTTGTCACTAGAGAGAGACACACACACACACACACACACACACACACACACACACACACACACACACACGCACGCACACACACACACACACACACACACACACACGCACACACA
>JAPMUY010001505.1:15000-18297 GCA_026901105.3 Galaxias olidus
ACACACACACACACACACACACACACACACACACACACACACACACACACACACACACACACACACACACACACACACACACACACACACTTACATATTTACACCAGCAGTGCTGTGTGCACACATAAGTACATAAAGGAGCCTGTGTGGCCCCACACGTATGAGGTGTGTTACCTTCCAAGGAGAGGTGGTTTCAGGTCAGGTACGGCAGGGGGCCCGTCTCTGACCCAGTCCACATTACTGTGAGTCAATGAGGGTTAATTAAACAGCACACTTCAATTATACCCCATTAATGATTCAGAGCCCCGTGGTCTATAGGCACTATTTTACACACCCTCAAATACAAAATAGATATCGCGCACATGATTTATTCAGATCCTATTTGGATGTCACTGCCCTGCTTGGATATGTAAAGAATTGGGAAAACAATTTGGATTGCCTTTTTTGTAATGTCTTAGTTAATTACTCAAACAAATGTTACTATATGCAATAGCTTATTTCATTGTATACTCTAGGTACCTTTGAGATTGTGTTACACTGTACATTAAATGTTTTTATTATCGTTTATATTATTATAAATGAGTGAGTGTCGTTATTTTGTGTGCTTTTACGGAGGGGGAGGTGGGTATTTAGCATAGGAATGATGACCATGGCAAAGTCTTGAAATATAGTCAACATGACACAAAGTCATTATTCAAAAAAACTAAACAAAAAAAACCCAGTCACACAGGGGAACAAAGCAGAATGGAGGGGAAAGGTCTGACAAAGAGATGGATGGAACGACAGAATGAAAGAAAGATAGAGGGAGTAACTTTTGGCCATGGGGGATTTACTGTGTTGCTTGTGAGAGCGGTGGGCGATAAGTCATGGAGTAAGCTCCTTGGATGGGAGACGGGAATCCTGTGTGTCTGTGGCGTTTCCGACCATCATTCAAGCTCCCACTCCGTTAGATGAACTCAGCCTCTGCCATTCCAGGGAACAAGGCTCTTGTTCACAACCAAACTAGGGCTTTACGGGGATACCTTGAAGGACACAGAAATAAAAGGGAGGAGATGTGATAGGGCACAAGAGAAGACATTTAGGTTGGAACGTTTCTTTCGTTGAATGAAAAGAAGAGTTCAGACAGAGATACACCTGCACCACACCATAAACAGCTTCTGCAAGTTCTACAATTATTTAGTATCTTCAATATTTCAGCAATAGCGATGACTGCAGCTAAATAACATGAGCAACTGGCAAATCCCCCCTGAATTCTAGCCATGCAAGCAGTTACCAGAGGTGGCTGTTCCAAAGTCCAACATCCCAGAATAACAAGGACCACAAACACAAAACAGAACAAAATGACACACAGTTCTGGAATGAACAGGGTCCACCAACCCGGTCACACAAAACAGAACAAAATGACACACAGTTCTGGAATGAACATGGTCCACCCACCCGGTCACACAAAACAGAACAAAATGACACACAGTTCTGGAATGAACAGGGTCCACCCACCCGGTCACACAAAACAGAACAAAATGACACACAGTTCTGGAATGAACAGGGTCCACCCACCCGGTCCAGCCCAAAGCGAGGCTAAGAGAGAGCTTGTTAGCCACAGGATCAAACAGGAGCATGGCCACGGGGCTGTTCTGCGGGGTGGAGTCACAGATGGAGCGGGGGACACTGTCGGTGGGAGTCGGGGGATGACAGAGACCGTGTGAGGGGAGGAATGAGAATAGTTTGTCAGAGAGATTTGTTTGGGTAATTGCGCCCCCCCCCCCCCCTTCCTGACGTAGAGACGAGAGGTGACAGACTCCGACTGAGATGGATAGCCTTTCACTCACTGATATTGCCCATTTGAGCTTAATACAGGAAGATGGATGGCCTGCTTTCCTTCGTAGATAGAGGAGATAATATCTATGTTTGTCCAGAGTGGCCAGGCAGGTGGATGTGTTAGGCTTATCCCAGGTTAGGAAGAGGGAGGTGGGGCCAAAGGGTAGGACATTCCACAATACATACAGTGTTAGTAGTCCCATAGTCAGCAGCCTGCAGACTAATCTAAATGTATTACAGAAGTACTTCTATGTAACATGTAATAGTTCTTAGTCGTTTTATAAAGTGAGACAAATGTCTCCAGAAGTTCTAGTAATATTTAAATTGCAATGATATCTCTTAAGTAAAAGCCTGTGTCTGACTGAATTAGTGTCTCTGTGTGTGTGTGTGAGAGTGTGTGTGTGTGTGTGTGTGTGTGTCTCTGAGTGTGTCTGAGTGTATCTATGTGTGTGTGTGTGTGTGTGTGTGCGTGTGCGTGTGCGTGTGTGTGTGTGTGTGAGTGTGTGTGTGTGTGTGTGTGTGTGTGTGTGTGTGTGTGTGTGTGTGTGTGTGTCTGCGTGTGTGTGTGTGTGTGTGTGTGTGTGTGTGTGTGTGTGTGTGTGTGTGTGTGTTGGAACGTCCAGTTATCAGACAGTCGCTGTCATGTTCTTGTCGGGCTGGTGAGGAGGTGTTCTCGTCGCAGAAGGACACCATAGCATGGGCAGCATGGTTTAAGAGCTGCAGAAGAGGGTCACTGATGTCTTGCTTGACTATCCTCTCCTCCCTCCCTCCCTCCCTCTCCTGTTTTTTTCCTCCCTCTCGGTTGGCCCCTGTCATCCCCGGTGAATGATCCCTCGCTACGTCTCACCCCCCCCCCCACTGTCCTTCGTCGCCACTTGGCGTATTTTTCCCATTCTCTCCTCTGTCATGACTTAGATACATTTAGAATGACTTTGCCATTGTAGACAAGCCAAAGCTACTAGCTGTATTGCACACTCTGTGGATTAGATCTGTGGGGTCCCTGTCTTCAGTCCCCGTGAATACGGTGTATGGAGGGGGGCTGCGAGGGGGGTTAGGGGATACATCGCCTGTCATCGCTTTAGAGAGGGCATGACCTCCGAGCTGGGAGGGGGACATCACTGCTAAATTATTCAGGACACATATCTCCCCCTGGGCTGTGTGTGTGAATGAGCAAATGAGTGGATAACTGTGTGTATGTGTGTGTGTGTGTGTGTGTGTGTGTGTGTGTGTGTGTGTGTGTGTGTGTGTGTGTGTGTGTATGTGTTTGTGTGTGTCTGTCTGTCTGTCTGTCTGTCTGTCTGTCTGTATTGTGCATGGAGGTGCTGTCTGTTTGCTTACAGAGTGTCGTTGATGCGTGTGTGTGTGTGTGTGTGTGTGTGTGTGTGTGTGTGTGTGTGTGTGTGTGTCTGTCTGTCTGTATTGTGCATGGAGGTACTGTCTGTTTGCTTACAGAGCGTGGTTGGTGCGTGTGTGTCTGTC
>JAPMUY010001506.1:12500-15000 GCA_026901105.3 Galaxias olidus
TAATCTGCTCTGCTAATCTGTTCTGCTAATCTGCTCTGCTAATCTGCTCTGCTAATCTGTTCCCATACTCTGCTCTGCAAATCCAATGTGTGATAGATGAATGCTAATCTGTTCCAAAGAGGGATAGATGCTAATCTGTTCCAAATGGAATATGTGCTAATCTCTTCCAAAGGGGATGTGTGCTAATCTGTTCCAATAGAGATGTGCACTAATCTATTCCAAAGGCTATATGAGCTAATCTTTTCCAAAGGGGATATGAGCTAATCTATTCCAAAGGGGATATGTGGTAATATGTTCCAAAGGGGATATATGCTAATCCTTTCCAAAGGGGATATGTGGTAATCCTTTCCAAAGGGGATATGTGGTAATCCTTTCCAAAGGGGATGTATGCTAATCTGTTCCAAAGGGGATGTGTGGTAATATGTTCCAAAGGGGATGTATGCTAATCTGTTCCAAATGGGATGTATGCTAATCTGTTCCAAAGGGGATATGTGCTAATCTGTTCCAAATGGGATGTGTGCTAATCTGTTCCAAAGGGGATGTATGCTAATCTGTTCCAAAGGGGATATGTGCTAATCTGCTCCAAAGGGGATGTGTGCTAATCCTTTCAAAAGGAGATATATGCCTATCTGTTCCAAAGGGGGATTGATATATGGGCTCCCTGCCTCTGGTGTTGTCCTGGATGTTTACAGCAGGTGCTTCAAATATGTAGCAGACCCAACCAAGCCAAACTGATGCGTATTCACATTCAGGAAATGTTCAGGACAGATGAGTTTGTCTGACTGGCCGATATTATTGAGTGACACGGGAGAGATATGCTATCACATCACTGTGGCCATTTATAAAATGTTATTGATCAAGCATGAGCTGCATGTTCTATTGTCAATAAGGATTATCTCTGTGATAAGTGAAGAGACACTCTAAACATCCATATAAATTAGGCTTTGAACTTGGAATGGAACAATACTTCGCGAGACAGTTACACCGCAATGCAAATATGTAGTGACTCAAATCAGTAACATGAAACATTGCTATCCAACCTGCCCAAATGCTAAACGTTGGCTCATTCGCTAGTGGAGGCTAACACTAACAGTTTTATGTAGGCTATATACTTTGTGTTGTGATATCTCTGTCACTGATAACCATAACTATGACAGACTCATGTGTAAAATGTTGTTTCATGAATGGGTAGTTGTTTCTGTGATCTCTAGGACAACAGTCCTGTTCACAGGCGGCTCCGTTGCCCGAGCAACGAGTGCTGACCTCACGTGAACGTATTGGTAAACTGTTTTGTTTTTTTATAAATGAAAACAGATTATTGCGTGTGATTTTGGAATATGATAATAATACTGTCAGATTGTTTTTGAATAGGGCAGCATGGTGGCTCGGTGGTTAGCACTGTTGCCTCACAGCAAGAAGGTCCTGGGTTCAATCCCCACCTGACCCAAGGGCGTTTCTGTGTGGAGTTTGCATGTTCTCCCCGTGTTCGCGTGGGTTTCCTCCGGGTACTCCGGTTTCCTCCCACAGTCCAAAAACATGCAGGTTAATTGGTGACTCTAAATTGCCCGTAGGTGTGAATGTGAGTGTGAGTTGTTGTCTGTCCCTATATGTCGGCCCTGTGATACACTGGCGACCTGTCCAGGGAGTACCCCGCCTCTCGCCCTGTGTCCGCTGGGATAGGCTCTACCCCCCCGTGACCCAGTACAGGATAAGCGGTAAAGTTAATGGATGGATGGATGTTTTTGAATATGTATAGCCTTGTGAATTGTTTTGCAGAATTTATTCCCTACCTCAGAAATAAAAAGTATTTTGTAGTTTCTGTCGCAGAAATAATTACATTACGTTACATTACTTTCATTTAGCAGACGCTTTTATCCAAAGCGACTTGCAAAAAATAGTGCCAACAAGATAAGGTAAAAACCACAAGTCAGGTAAATAAGATAAGTGCATCCCTGACCTAATCACCTAGATAAGAGCTAAGCAAGTGCTTCATTAAACATCAGGATACAAATCAGGACCATCACAAACCTAATATGAACAATTTCGTAGTACAAAGAATTACTTCGTATATCAAGTAGAAGTGCTAGGTAGACGCAACGTCACGTTTAAGAGCTGAAGTGCAGTCGAAGCAAGTGAGTCTTTAAGTTTCGGCGTGAAGTGTACAAAGATGTTGCGGTCCGAATGTTCATGGGGAGGTCATTCCACCACTGAGGGGCAAGGACAGAGAAAAGTTGTGAACGAGATGCCAGGCTGTCCCTTCCACGGAGTGAGGGGGCAACAAGGTGACATCCAGTGGCAGAGCGCTGTGGTCGGGATGGGGCGTAGGGTCTGAGCATAAACTGTTCCAGTCATCGCACTATAGGCTAGGACAAGTGACTTGAATTTGATGCGTGCTGCTACCGGCATAATGAAAGGAATCTTTTTCACTCATAATTTGGCTTCAGTTTGATTTGATACTTTTTATCATGAGTAAATTGTATCGCAAATCCAGCCTTGTGAA
>JAPMUY010001506.1:27500-32500 GCA_026901105.3 Galaxias olidus
CTGTATATGATAGCCTTTCAGCACATTTCTTACAGAGGTATTGCATCAATAGTGAATTCCACTGTATGCAGAATGTTGCATGCATGTCAGCACAGTGTTTTATTTGCACAGCTCACAGCCAGTAAATATTGTATATTTGACCTACAGGGCTCCAGACTGCCACCAAAAATCTGTCCAATGTCACTAAACATAATACTGGTTGCAGTTCTGCCACTTGATTTTCAGTGGTGTTTGTTTTTATTATGATCATTATTAAAATCCTAAAGTCATTGTTTAGTCAAACAGTTTGACAATTTAGTTTGATTATTTATTGTCTTCCATTGAAATACCCACTGGCAGCATTTCTTTCTCTGTCTCTTGTGCTGAACCATATTACCGTTTTTAGATAAAGATTTTTCCATTGAATCCATATAAAAAAAAAGAAGTAAAAGCCGTCACCAGTTTTGTAGCACTGCCACTAACTGAAAAACTTCAAATGTCAGTCTGGAGCCCTTGACTACAAGAGAGTTGCAAGCCTGCAAAGGTAGTTACAGTGCCTTGCAAAAGTATTCACCCCCCTTGGCTTGTTACTTATTTTGTTACATTACAACCTGTAATTTAAATGTTTTTTAATCTGAATTTTATGTGATGGATCTGCACAAAATAGTCTAAGTTGGTGAAGTGAAATGAGAAAAAAATATATATAAAAAATTATTTTTAAAAATAAAAATCTGGAAATTGGCATGTGCATATGTATTCACCCCCTTTGCTATGAAGCCCCTCATAAGTTCTGGTGCAACCAATTACCTTCAGAAGTAACATAATTAGTGAAATGAAGTCCACCTGTGTGTAATCTAAGTGTCACATGATCTGTCAGTATAAACACACCTTTTCTGAAAGGTCCCAGAGGCTGCAACACCACTAAGCAAGAGGCATCACACCATGAAGACCAAGGAGCTCTCCAAACAAGTCAGGGACAAAGTTGTTGAGAAGTACTAGTCAGGGTTGGGTTATAAAAAAATATCCAAATCTTTGATGATCCCCGGAGCACCATCAAATCCATCATCTTCAAATGGAAAGAACATGGTACCACAACAAACCTGCCAAGAGAGGGCCGCACACCAAAACTCACAGACCGGGCAAGGAGGGCATTAATCAGAGAGGCAGCACAGAGACCAAAGGTAACCCTAAAGGAGCTGCAGAGTTCCACAGCAGAGACTGGTGTATCTGTACATGGGACCACAATAAGCCGTACACTCCATAGAGCTGGGCTTTATGGAAGAGTGGCCAAAAAAAACCCATTACTTAGTGTTAAAAATAAGATGGCACGTTTTGAGTTTGCCAAAAGGCATGTGGGCGACTCCCCAAATGTATGGAGGAAGGTGCTCTGGTCAGATGAGACTAAAATTGAACTTTTCGGCCACCAAGGAAAACGCTATGTCTGGCGCAAACCCAACACATCCCATCACCCCAAGAACACCATCCCCACAGTGAAACATGGTGGTGGCAGCATCATGCAGTGGGGATGTTTTTCAGCAGCAGGGACTGGGAAACTGATTCGAGTCGAGGGAAAGATGGATGGTGCTAAATACAGGGATATTCTTGTGCAAAACCTGTTTCAGTCTGCCTGTGATTTGAGACTGGGACAGAGGTTCACCTTCCAGCAGGACAATGACCCGAAGCATGCTGCTAAAGCGGCACTCGAGTGGTTTAAGGGAAAACATTTAAATGTGTTGGAATGGCCTAGTCAAAGCCCAGATCTCAATCCAATTGAGAATCTGTGGTCAGTCTTGAAGATTGCTGTTCACAAGCGGAAACCATCCAACATGAAAGAGCTGGAGCAGTTTTGCCTTGAGGAATGGGCAAAAATCCCAGTGGCAAGATGTGGCAAGCTCATAGAGACTTATCCAAAGCGACTTGCAGCTGTAATTGCCGTAAAAGGTGGCTCTACAAAGTACTGACTTTAGGGGGGTGAATAGTTATGCACGCTGATGTTTTCTGTTATTTTGTCCTATTTGTGTTTTGCTTCACTGTAAAAAAAAAATTACATCTTCAAAGTTGTAGGCATGTTCTGTGGATAAAATGATGCAAACCTTCAAACAATCCGTTCTAATTCCAGGTTGTGAGGCAACAAAACATGAAAAATCCCAAGGGGGGTGAATACTTTTGCAAGGCACTGTATTTAAAGCTTAGAATGGACCCATTGGGTTCTGGAGGTGTGGTTACAGCGCAGTGGGCATGGCCTAAGGTGGTGGGGCCTGATGGGATTTATTGTCATGGGGCCCCAAATGCCTGGCGGCGCCTCTGGTCACAGCTGTTTTTGTTGTGTTTTGTTTTTGTTAGAGCGCAGTGTTTTTAGTCAGAATGCAGAGATTGAAGCTGGTTTGGCTAGTGCACTGGGAGCTCACTGCAAAGGTTAAGCTGGTTTGTCTAGTGCGCTGGGAGCTCACTGTAAAGGTTAAGCTGGTTTGGCTAGTGCACTGGGAGCTCACTGCAAAGGTTAAGCTGGTTTGGCTAGTGCACTGGGAGCTCACTGTAAAGGTTAAGCTGCTTTGATGTTACAGTGAAGCTGCTTTGCCAGTGAGTGTTTCTTTAGATGCATAGTTTCCTGGGCTTAATGGTGGTGATTTGAGCATCTTGGTAAATGCTTGACCTGTGTGGGTCCCTGGATTGTTTCAGTCTGTTGTGCGTTTATGCTTAAAAAAGGTTGGACACACTACATTGTGTGAGATACTTACTCATACTCATATTACAAAGAAATGTCTAATTTAACAGGCTTGAGTTTAGCATGTTCTGATCTGAGCATATTTTATTATTATATTATGCTAAATGCAGTACCTGTGAGGGTGTTTGGACAATATCTGTTTTGTGTAGTTGATTGATTTCCAATAATAAATAGATTTGTGATTAACTATGGACACCCATGCGATTACATTTTGTAATCTTTTGACAGCCCATAGACAGGTAGACAGACAGACAGACAGACAGACAGACAGACAGATAGATAGATAGATAGATAGACAATGTACAAGGTAAGTGCATAGAAAACCACTACTAGGATTTGAAGGCTAATGAATAGGAATCAGCCAGTCAACGTCCTGTACACTGGAATCAGCCAGTCAACTTCCTGTACACTGGAATCAGCCAGTCAACTCCCAGGGCACTGGAATCAGCCAGTCAATGTTCTGTACACTGGAATCAGAATAGGAGCCGCTGCTTCTTTGCGTAGAAAGGAGCCAGTTGAGGTGGTTCGGGCATCTAGTAAGGATGCCACCTGGCCGCCTCCCTAGGGAGGTGTTCCAGGCACGTCCAGCTGGGCGGAGGCCGCGGGGCAGACCTAGGACCAGGTGGAGGGATTATATCCCCACACTGGCCTGGGAACGCCTTGGAATCCCCCAGTCAGAGCTGGTTAATGTGGCCCGGGAAAGGGAAGTTTGGGATGCCCTGCTGGAACTGCTACCTCCGCGACCCGACTCCGGACAAAGCGGATGAAGATGATGATGATGAAGATGTTTTGAGCCGGGACTTCGACTTCTTTTGGGAATCGACAGAAGAGGAGATTCTGATAAGAGAGGGATGGCTATTCCATAATTAACAGCAAATTGTGCGGTCACCTCTGAGTTTCAGTTTGGAGCGTTGGATGGCCAGGAGTCCCAATTCAGAAGACCTAAGAGGCCTGGGGGTAGTGTATAGACTCAGTAGATCTGTGTAGTCCTAAGAGGCCTGGGTATGGTGTATAGACTCGGTAGATCTGTGAAGGCCTAATAGGCCTGGGGGTAGTGTATGGACTCAGTAGATCAGTGCAGAAGGCCTAAGAGGCCTGGGGGTAGTGTATGGACTCAGTAGATCTGTGCAGACCTAAGAGGCCTGGGTGTAGTGTATAGACTCAGTAGATCTGAGAGGCCTGGGGTAGTGTATAGACTCAGTAGATCTGTGTAGATCTAATAGGCCTGGGGGTAGTGTATAGACTCAGTAGATCTGAGAGACCTGGGGGTAGTGTATAGACTTAGTAGATCCGTGTAGTCCTAAGAGGCCTGGGTGTAGTGTATAGACTCAGTAGATCTGAGAGGCCTGGGGGTAGTGTATAGACTCAGTAGATCTGAGAGGCCTGGGGGTAGTGTATAGACTTAGTAGATCTGAGAGACCTGGGGGTAGTGTATAGACTTAGTAGATCCGTGTAGTCCTAAGAGGCCTGCGGGTAGTGTATAGACTCAGTAGATCTGTGTAGTCCTAAGAGGCCTGGGGGTAGTGTAAAGACTCAGTAGATCCGTGTAGTCCTAAGAGGCCTGGGTGTAGTGTATAGACTCAGTAGATCTGAGAGGCCTGCGGGTAGTGTATAGAGGGAGTTGACTGTCTGATTCCAGTGTACAGGACGTTGACTGGCTGATTCCAGTGTACAGGGAGTTGACTGGCTGATTCCAGTGTACAGGGAGTTGACTGGCTGATTCCAGTGTACAGGGAGTTGACTGGCTGATTCCAGTGTATAGAGTTAACTGGCTGATTCCAGTGTAAAGGAAGTTGACTGGCTGATTCCAGTGTAAAGGAAGTTGACTGGCTGATTCCAGTGTACAGGGAGTTGACTGGCTGATTTGTGGAATAATGACCTAAACTAGTAATGAAGTTCATGGAATTAGGGGGGCCAAAAAGAACAACTTCAGATTTATTTTTGTTCAATTGGAGGAAATTCTGAGCATGCAATGTCCTCTGTGCATTCTAGCACTGCAGCTCCCAGATTCCCTGCCGATTGGGTTAGGGTTAGGGTTAGGGTTAGGGTTAGGGTCCGTGTGGGGCCCAGAGGAGGCCTGCTAGGAGTGTTGGTGAGGGAGAGGCTGTGTACTGGCTGGAGAAGGCTTACACACAGGCCTGATTCCTGGTTCACCACAAGGGTTGGCCAGCGGCAGGAAGCTGAAAGAGAGAGGACTGCAAGCAGATGGCAAGTAAGTGTGCACCTTACCTCTAGTAGCTGCACTAGACACATCACAACGCCCTGCAGGCTTACACACACACACACACACACACAC